>CAKLIZ010003078.1:256-14010 GCA_922035795.1 Oreochromis mossambicus
GTGGGGCCCGCCCATTGCAAGGGGGCGGGATGAAAAGGGTGGGGGAAAGAACGCTTGGACACTGCAAGCATAAAGGACAGGTTTTTGATGGGACGCCCACGCAAATGCAAAGCAGAAGATGAAGCATAGCTGAATATGTTTCCAAACCAACGTCTTTCTAAGACAAAGACTAGAAAATATGGTGAAGCATATCTTCCCTTTGGCTTCACCTGCACAAGTGCCAAGGTAGGTCTCCCCTGCAAAATTAGTTTCCCTTCGTCGGGAGCACGCGCTGGGCTCTCCAAATCACGGACAAACAGGATCCCACATTCTTGATTTTTAGTTCACAAACACTTCTTGGAATAACTAACTACTCCTGACATTTTGGACATGTTAGCTCTTTATGCAGTAAAGTTACAGCGGGATACAAATAATATCAGGCTGATCCTGCCGTAATTTGTTCCCCCTGTTCAAATCACGGACAAACAGTATCCCACAGCTGTTTATGTGTTTAAACCCATTTTGCCATTTTTTGAAAAATGTATTGACAGCAATGTTGAATATTATTACACAGGGAAAAAAACAACTACACGTAAAATAATTACACCGTGACGCCTCTGCCTTTCTAAATGGAGGGACAGTAACTGCGTGTGTATATGTAAGCGTGTAAAACCTGAAGATAGTCAGATTAACAGTAACAGTATTTTGTCTCTATCTGCCATTCTGCAATTCATCTCATGTAAACAATAACGTGGCGCACAGCGTGACGTGAAAAGAGGCACATACCTTTGACGTTGCGTGACGAACTCTGTATTCCTCGTCCACACGTAAACGCAAAAAAGGAGTTTTAAATAATCTCCGTTTTCGGTGAATCGCAACACCGTTTACGTGTTGACGAAAAGCCCAAACGCATAGAAACAGCTGAGTTTTCAAAAATACCCGTGTAGGTGTGGACGCAGCGTAAATGAGTTAGTAGTGTATTTTATTACTACCTGTAATTTATTGCCTGGCAAAAAAAGTTTGGGAACCACTGCCATAGAAGGACCTTTTTTGGTGCCACAAAGAACCTTTCAAACAATGGTTCTTTGAAGAACCATTTCTTTCAGTGGTTCATTGAAGAACCTTTAAAGGTGCCCCAAAGAACCATCAAGAAATGGTTCTTTGGGGCACCTTTAATGGTTTTTCAAAGAACCTTTTTAAAAATGGTTCTTTAAAGAACCATTTTAAATCTTTCAAAATAAAATGTATCATAAATTGAATTTGAGTAGGGTAAAATAAATACGAGCACAGCATAGACATATATTAATGGTTTATTGCCATTTAGCAGTATACCAAAAAACAAAAAGGCACCACATCACTACTAATACATGTCACATATTAGTCATTTAAACAGTAATAACATTTTTACTATACTATAAATAAATAAATATATATAAATACTATATCTAAAGATAACACAACAATTAATACATGTATTGTTTAATTAATAAAACATCAAAAAGTGATAAACACATTAGAAATAGCAATACCATCATAACAGACCAATAAATCAAGACATTTTCATCAGCAGATGTTTGCATGATCAGTAAAAATATTTCAACAACAAGTTTTTGATTAAAATTATCAATGAAATTCAGCCTTACATTATGTAAGGTAAGTTTAATGTTAGACTTAGGGCTGCTCGATTATGGCAAAAATGATAATCACGATTATTTTCACTGAAATTGAGATCTCGATTATTTGACGATATTTATTTAACAATAACAATGTATTGAATAATGGCTTTAAAGATTGTCAAAAAATAATATAAAATAGTGTGCAAATACCAATAACAGTGCAAATGTTTGCAATATAAAAAAATAAATGAAAAATGTAAACATTAATGTTTAGTGAACTTCAAAATACTGCACAATATTTATGCATACAAATAACCAAACATCAAGGCAAGCTGTGTAGCCACACAATGCACAATTGCATCAAACTGACATTGAGGTATGTCAACTAAAGTGGCTGTTCCTTCATTGTTTGATCATATGTCACTTTGTGAGCGGTCTTCAAATGTTTGAATAAATTTGTAGTGTTGCTCTGTGGTGCAGCTACGACACCGTAGCAAAGTTTAAACACTATGTCTACTTAATCCACGTCTGACTCCACGAACCCGTAATATTTCCACACCACTGAAGTTGTTTTCTCTCTCTTTTCAACCAGCGGCATTCTCTCTTCAGCAGCCATTATCCTCTCCTCTCCAAATAACTTCTGCTTAGCTTCCCTCGGGTCCTCTTAATTGTTATGACGTGTGTTCGAATCGCAGAGAGGTGCGCTCGATTTGCCACATGGAGCAGCGCGAGAGTAAAGCACGAGGGAGGTGCTAATAATCGGCTCAGTCATTTTTAATGATCGTTGAAAGCCCAGATCGTAATCTAGATTAAAATTCGATTAATTGAGCAGCCCTAGTTGGACTCATGGTTCTTTGTTAGTCCAGTTTAGGATAATGTCTCTGACGTATGTGTCATATCAAATATATGTCATATCAAAACAACCCCACACCTGCAGTTGTTTCAGTTTTTCACAGGTGTTTCCTGTCAGCTGGTCAACCTCACTCAGGTGGACAGCCATATCAGCCAACCAAACGACAAGGTCCTCCCTTTGTGCTTCAAATCCCTCCCACTCTGAGACAAGGAGCTGAGAGAGAGAAAACAAGGGTCAATTATAAAAAAGAGGGAAAAGTGAAACCCTCCTCAGAAGGTCTGACTCGCATGCCTGCAGTCGACCTGTGATGGACTCCTGTTTGGCGTTCACGTCATCCCAGTGTTGCCAGCAGCCGAGTCTGCAGGGTGCCCTGGAAGAGCCGAGTTAATGTAGACTCCTCCTGGTCAGGCTGTCCAGCTGGATGAGCCGAGGTCTCCCCTCTCGCCGCCGCCTCTGAACACAAAAACAGAAATTGCATGTGAAGCAGAAGGTGCAGATTTTTTTGCTATTCTTTTCTAAATCCAGACTTGATAACGTGGAGGTATTTGGAAAACTTTTTTGGCCAGCGGACGACTGTTGTCTCGCAGAAAGTCAAATCAAATGTATGCGATACACAATTAATTCACGAGAACAAATTACAAAAAACAAGTCCAGTTCTTGCCTGATTTCAAGTTAATTCTGCATCAAAACAGGGTGACAGAATTAAAACGAGAGTTTGCAGCAAATGTGAGCACAAAGCCTCACTTTGTACAAGCCTGCTATTAAAGTTCTCCTCTATGCAGACAACGTTCCTGTTTTCAAGGCACAACTTGGATCTGCTGTACAAATCTTATAGATACACGCTAAATGAAACAGTAGTGTGCACGACTCCAGATTCTGATCCCTCATCCTAATATGGTCCCAAAAGGCTCACAAAAAACATTTGAATAGCAATAAAGCAAATGTTGAGGCTTCTAAATACAAAGTCCATAAACCAATGGCTGACATGGGTTTTATCATAAGGGTGATATGTTCTTAAGACTAAAAGTATAATACAGATTTTAGTCTGAGAGATTTGATGTTCATTTACCTGCAGGTGCGCTATACGTGCCTGCTCCGTGGTTTTTCACAATGTTTTGCAAATCACTATTTAATACAGGAAGTAGGTGAACTAAAACAAGTCATCTTTCTTTGTGAGAGGACAATATTAATCAAACAAACCTCAATGACATCATAGAGGTCCCTAAAGATGCTCCTGCTGCTTTTCTTCCTCCTCATCCTAAGCTTCCTTCTCCTTGTCCTCGACTTCCATCCAATTGTAATTCAATCTAATTGTTTCTCTCCCTCCTCTTCCTCATTTTGTTGGAGCTGTGAAAAGAATTAGTGTGAATCTGAATTAATTTATGCAAACAAGAAAAATCTACAGCTTTTGGGTCAGAAGTGGTCTTGTGATTTAAGCCAGGTAGAGTAGATTTATGTGTTGATGCTACCTGCTCCAGCTCTACGACTGGCTGCTGAGTGATCTTTACACCCTGGCTGGATTACAAACTTTAACCACGTGCTGAATTTCGGCCCAGTGTTGATACCTCTTGTTAGTATAATGACGTCTTCTTGGCTTAATGTACGATGGTGGATAAATGAAACGTACAAAGAAAATTTAACTATATTACAAATGGACATCTATCTTGGTAACATCAGATGACCGGAGCATAACTTGTCAACTAGTCCGAAAATTAGTTACACAGGAACAGTCACAGACACACCTTCTAATGTGTCACATTTCTATTCATTCAAAACACTTATGCATTGCTCTTACAGAATGCAAAGTACAGGGTGATGTGAGTATTTAATGTACGGCTCAGATCTACTGAATTTCAGAGTTTCTAGAGCAGACACAGCTCACATCACAACAGGCTTCAGGCGCCATTTTAGTGACATTAACAATATTATAAATTTTAATCAGTCTAGCTGACATTACGTTATGTACGCAGCACGCAATAGGACCACATATTTTAGAAGTCAAAGGTTCAAATTAGTTGGGAGCGCCTTCACTTAATTATAACAGTGGTTTTGTTAGGAAAACAGTTCTGTATACCGATACTAAATTGCGTTAACATCAACGGCTAACGTATCTAACATAGCTAACTGTTATTGTTAGCACAGCATTAATAGCAAGCTACAATGAAGAGTAACAAAAACAAAACAGTAAAAAGGTTTTAATGAAAACGTTTTACCTTTTCCAACAGTCCCAGAATCCAGAGCTTCAAAGACCAGCAGGTACTGAAGACTGTTATCCGTTTCGCTGTCACCGTCCATGAGAAAGTGTTCTTTCCCTTAAAACAGGGGTGTCCAAAGTCCGGCATTTGGCCCGCGGTCCATTTTTAATTGGCCCACAAGTAATTTTATAAATAGAATAGAAAATGGCCCGCACTTCAACTTTTGCTTGAGTGTATTGCACTTCTTAGTTTTAACACCAGGGGGAGCTACTGTTGATCAAGGCAGTTGCTCCACCAAAAAGGACAATCACAGAAGAAATTTACCCCCAAGTTACCGAACATGGCAGAACCAAAGAAGCGAAAGGTCGAAAGTGAATGCAGAACATTTCAGACACGGTGGGAGAGTGAATATTTCTTCAAAGAATTCAAGGGGAAGTGTGTCTGTTTGATCTGCACTGAAACTGTGGCAGTTATGAAAGAGTATAATGTACGATGTCATTATGAAACCAAACATCAGGCCTATGCATCCTACACTGGTGCTGAGCGAGAGCAGAAATTAAAGCAAAGGGTAGCTATCCTGCGGGGTCAGCAACAGTATTTTTTTCATGCTCAAATTGTCCAGGAAAAGGCTCCAATAGCAGCTATGAGGTCGCCCAACTCATCGCAAGACATGGCAAGCCTTTTTCAGATGGAGACCTCATAAAACGCTGCCTCGTTAAAGTCACCGAAATAATGTGCCCGGAAACAGTGCAGGACTTCAACAACGTCAGCATGTCCAGAAATACAGTTGTGCCACACACTGAAGACTTGTCAGCCAACATTAAACTGCAACTGTCTGATAAAGCTGTGCTTTTGATTTTTACTCCATCGCATGCGATCCGAGCACCGATGCCACAGACACCGCACAGCTGCTAATTTTTTTTGCGGGGAATGGATGAGAGCACGAGCGCTTTAGGTGAGTAAAAAATATATTCCACAGTACCCGTGTGTTAATGTGCAGGTACACATGCTTCAAATATCAATAATGCGCATCAATTCTGTCACTACCCTGCTTTTGCGCACCACTTTCTTACATGCGTTTTTCTTGTTAACACACAGAGTACACACCGCTGTGCACAGCTCGCGCACACGCAAAGTCAGCTGATCTCATCTGATGCAGATCTGCTCCTTGATCAAGTGACATTTGTCTGGATTTTTGGCACGAGTGGCGATCAGCACCGCAGCTGGATGGCCCGATTTACATACCCAGCGCAGCTGATACTCACCAGAATAATTTACTAAAATTATATGGACTCCTGTTATTAAGTCCAGTTCAGTCTGTTAATGTTGATAACCATTTCAAACGAACGTTAATAGGTGTCTTGCTAAGCCTAAGAACTTAAATAACAAGCTTGAAATGTACCCGCCCCATTTTCCCCTTTATTGTTTTTTCTCTGTGCTGTAAATCTTCTGTCTAAGAAGAAATCTGAGGCTGCTGTTTTGAGAATGAGCTACCGAAGCTTTTTCTGAATAAATCAATAAAGATCCATTTATGGAAAGCTGTGATGAAGGCAGTTTTGTCTTTAATTATATTCAACAATATAACACATTTGACCACTTTTAAATGATTTTTCTAACTTTAATACAGTACAGTTAAGGTTATATACCTAATTTCTAATAAGTGGCCCAGCCCTTCCTATATTTGTATGGATGTGGCCCTCAGTGAAAAAAGTTTGGACACCCCTGCCTTAAAAAGTTCAAGGCCCGCCGGTTGCGCAATCTGTCTGCGCATGCGCAACCCAACGATTGACTCTCTCTCTCTCTCACTGTGGCTCGAAACACATAAATTGCTCAGTGATAAACAACTACTGAGATCATTTACCTAAGCAGTGTGCTTTGTCAAAACTAAGTCTGTCGGTAATGAACACATAAGCATGTTCATTACACTGAGATTCTGTTGTGCAATTGTTATTTATTAGTATTTTATAATTTGACTTTACATACTACTGGGTGGTTTGTAAAGTTTACAATAACTAGTATTTTCATTATGCTATATTTTCTAATATATATAATAATCTCAAAAGTAATGCCTTGAAGCAGAAAATAGTAATACTTTATTAAAATTTAAAACTGAAGTACAGTATTTGGATGTATGTATTGTGTCTACTGTTTGTTAACTCACCATATTCATAAACATCTTAATAATAAATTCCATATTCTATTATCACATTATTTGTGATCAGTGGGTTTGTGGGGTTGGGGGTGTTGGGGGTAGGGTCTTTAGGCGTTGGCCCCCACCCCTGCCACCAGTATATTTTTAAGCAAGTATTTCTAACTTTTATTTGAATATTCAGTTTCCTACCATCTGCTCTTAAAGGGTAATTGCCAGGTAACCCGCCCTCCCCCTTCGCACACACATGCACACAAACAAAACACAAAACTAATTCACAGCCTCATTATAGTGAATAAATATTTATGCCATTTTACACCATCAAACTTAGATAGCTAAGGATGAAGAACCTTTTGTTCTTTAAAGAACCATTTGCAATACCTAAAGAACCATCTACAAAATAAAAAGGTTCTTTGACGTATGATGGTTCTTTAAAGAACCATGAAGACATCTGAAGAACCATTTAAGAACCATAATTTTTCTGAGTGTGGATCTGAGGGCAGCAGCGGGGACAAATGCTTGTAATGAAGCGACTGTCCATGTTCATGGCTGGTCTTAGATAATCGTGAGTTATTGTGTCTTATGGTGAAAAGTGCATAGTTTTGCAAGAGGCATACAAGCACTGTGGAAAAAGTAATTGTGTGTAAGTCCTCTAAAACGGTTTTTGTGAACACTTTGCTCCCTACGTTATGCTTTAAAAATTTGATACATGTAATGTTATCATCAAAGAACATGATTTTTTTTTAAACTTTTATTCTTATGCTTTTAAAGTATGTCAGATTATCATAAAACACTTATTTGTATGTGAAGTCCAGACGCTTTTCTTTGCAAACTCCTTTGACTACGATGACCTGGATGACTGAGAACCTTCACAGACATATTGCCGTACATTTTGGGAGGAACACCCTTCAACTGGTACGGGAGTATGAAAGGGAATCAAGGAAACTGGCGGATTATAGGAACCACCTTCGTTTCAACCTAAGATGCAGACAAAGCAGAGTTGTTCCTAAGAGCTTGCGCCTTGGATCCACTGTCAGGGGACACAGAGCAGACTTGATTCTACAGAGAGCACAGAATCACCTTCTAAGTGAAAGGATAAGACAGGTCCATTTCACTATAGATGCGCTCCAGATCAAGATCAGCCAGACTCTGCAGGAATTGGAAACCCTTCTACCCTCTCCAATCTTAGAAGAGGTTCACAAGTTTGTGGACAAGGCTCAGCGGGCCCAACACTCTCAAGGAAAAGAAAGACAACGTAGGAAATCTCACACCTTGCTTTCAAAAACCCACACTCCTCAGTCTGAAACCACACAACTCAGAGAAGAAAACACACCTGAAGACAGTCAGGAGAAATGGGTAAAGAACTTTTCAGACCGGAATCTCACTGACCCTGAAAAGAAGGTTTTAGCCAAAGGACTCAATTTCGCCATTTCTCCGCAACAGTTGCCCATAGTGGACCTCATCACAGCCACAGAAACCGCCATACGGATTAATAAATTATCACAGACCGAAGCAGAGCAAATCAGGATGAAAGTCTCAGCCACCCTCTCCAGTGCCAAAGTCCCTCCGTCTAACCTCACACTACAAGAAAAGAAGGCCGTCGCTTCCCTGAGCAAAGACCACAACATCACTATATTACCAGCGGATAAGGGAAGGTGCACCGTGGTCCTAAACACAACAGATTACCACACAAAGATCACTACTCTCCTCAGTGACAACAACACCTACGAAGCTTTAAAACGAGACCCCACAAGCAGCTACAAAAAGAAAGTCATAGCTTGCCTTCAAGACCTTGAAAAGGACAAAACCATTGACCGCCTCAAATATCACCGCCTTTATCCAGGGGATGCCATACCCTGCATTTATGGACTTCCTAAGATCCACAAGGAAGGGGTCCCACTCAGACCCATAGTCAGTAGCATAAACTCAGCCACTTATAACATTGCGAAACACCTTGCTACCATCCTGGCACCTCTCGTGGGGAACACCCCACACCACATCAAGAACTCCACCGACTTCACCGACAAGGTCCAGAAACTTACCCTGGATCCAGATGAAACCATGGTGTCCTTTGATGTAGTCTCTCTCTTCACTTGCATACCCACCACGGAAGCAGTGGAGACTGTCAGAAAATGATTACAAGAAGACAGCTCCTTGGAAGACAGGACCAACTTCACACCCGATCAGATCTGCACACTGTTAGACCTCTGCCTTACCACAACATACTTCAAATACAACGAAGGCTTCTACAGACAAAAACATGGCTGTGCCATGGGCTCCCCTGTGTCACCTATTGTAGCCAACCTTTACATGGAGGAAGTGGAAAGAAAGGCTCTTGGCTCTTTTAAAGGGAGAGTACCCAGCCACTGGTACAGATATGTAGACGACACCTGGGTCAAAATCAAGACACAAGAAGTGGAATCCTTCACTGCACACATTAACGCCGTGGATAAAAACATCAAGTTCACCAGGGAAGACACAAAGGATAACTGTTTGCCTTTCCTGGACTGCGCTGTGCACATTGAAGAGAATGGCAACCTCAACATTGAAGTTTACCGGAAGCCCACACACACGGACCAGTACCTCCTCTTTGACTCCCATCACCCTCTGGAACACAAACTTGGAGTAATTAGGACCCTACACCACCGGGCAGAACTTGTTCCCTCTAAGCCTGAAGGGAAAAAGAAGGAACACACACATGTAAAGGAAGCACTGAAAACATGTGGTTATCCTAACTGGGCGTTCATAAAGTCAGCAAAGAGGCACAGAAAAGAAGATCAGACACCAGCGAGGGAGGATTAGAAAGACAGACGTAACAACATTGTCATCCCCTATGTAGCCGGTGTATCAGAGAAACTCAGGAGAGTTTTCTCCAAGCACGACATCCCAGTGTACTTCAGACCCAGCAACACACTCAGACACAAACTGGTTCACCCGAAAGACAAAACTCCTAAACACAGACTGAACAACGTGGTGTATGCTGTACAGTGCAGCGAGGAATGCCCAGACCTCTACATTGGAGAGACCAAACAGCCACTTCACAAGCGCATGGCACAACATAGAAGAGCCACCTCCACAGGACAAGACTCAGCAGTCCACCTGCATCTTAAGGATAAAGGTCACTCTTTCGAGGATGCCAATGTTCACATATTGGACAGAGAGGACAGATGGTTTGAAAGAGGAGTGAAAGAGGCCATCTATGTCCACTGTGAGCGACCATCTTTGAACAGAGGCGGTGGTTTACGACACCAACTGTCTGCCATCTATAATCCAGTTTTGAGTTCCCTCCCCAGACGCCTTAACGCCCACTCACATCCTGGGCCATCTGACCTCAGGAATTCACATGACAAGGTGGGGCCAGGTTTCACAATGAGCTCACCCGAAACCCTGGCTGATTAGGTCCCACACCCGCTTTCACACCTTGGCGCATGTGATTAGAGGATCACCAGGGGGTCCTTTGTCCCTCCTTGGGGGGATACTCCCACTGGGTTTAAATCTGGGACTCTCGGCCATTTGACCTTAGAACTGAAGAAGCTTCTCGGATGAGAGGTGAAACGTCTTCAAGCAACTCAAAGAAGTCCAGACGCTTTTCTTTGCAAACTCCTTTGACTACGATGACCTGGATGACTGAGAACCTTCACAGACACTTATTTGTATGTTATAATGTTTTTCTTACACCATGTGTAATTTTTATAGACACCTTGTTCATTGTATCAATGTGTAATTATGTATCTTTGATAAATAAATAAAATATTTAATCTTGTATTTGTGTACTTTCTGGTGATTCAATAAAAAATTAGTCACATATCGCTCTGATAAACACAGATGTCTGAAAGAAATGTTTGATGGAACAAAGGAAACAAGTGTCTTGCTGCTAAACTTTTAAGTCACCATGGTTTAAATGAGAAAATGCCACTAGGAAACTAGCAGCTCTAAGTCTTTATGTAAAACATGAAAAACTCCATATCAGTGATATCTACAAAGGTGTACTCATTTCTTTGTTACTGTTCCAATGAAACAAAAAGAAAATCTCATTTTAAAGTACATTTTTCGGCCATCCAGACCTATTTTGAGGGGCAAGAATGTTGATGTTAGACTGTGTTTTAAATCGGGTTTTGATCTTAAACTAACTATCACAGCGCTGATTTTACAGTAATGTGCAACAGTTGTAATGTCAATTAGAATTCCAAACTGGCTTTTCTCCACTCAGTGTTATGGTGAAATTTAAACTTGTTCTTTTGTGTAATTGCACATGGCCCATCACAAAACCCCTTAGTAAGCTGTACAGCATAAGTTTTCAACTCACTTTTTGTCAGAAACCTTCACAATAGCACAGCACAGTTTCTCCAAATGTGTGCTTCTTTTTCATCACTCAGTGTGCTTTTAGAGCATGCACATTAGCTCATCAGATAAAAGTACAATCACTAAGTGTACTTTAACATTTCAGGTTCCAGTAGAGTCTTACTTAGATAATCTCAACTATCTCACTAACCTCTTTTTTTTGTGTTATTCATCAAACTTATACAAATCTCTTGTAATTTATCTGAACAAATGTAGGCACAAGCAACTCCTTTTTTAGCTTCTGTTATGCATTTACCTCTCACACGTTAAACTAAATGTTAGTGTTCTCAGAGTTAACATGTCTCATGTTACCATGTTGTATTTCTAATACCCAGCCTCAGTGTTCGCCCTGTAGACCCTCAAATCCAAACACCAATGATCTAGATATTCACAAAATTCATCACAAGTTTCTTAAGGTCTTAAGTTTTTGTTGTTTTTAATGTTTTACACAAAAACTTCACATTTTTATATTTTTAAATGAAAGTGTCATGGAAAGATATTTTTTCTTTAATGATGTCGCTGCCACATTCTCAAATAGTAAAGGCGATCCGCGGTATTAGCGGGTCAAAACTTTCACCCGCTTTTAGCTGGTAGAAATAGATTTCGCTCTCTCTAAGGCTGAAAGCATAGCCCCAAAGCCCACCGGTGTTGAGCCTGAATCTCTCCTCTATCGGACCTGCAGCCGATTGGCTAACCGGGGTGCGAGGGGAGCCGCCCCTTTGTTATGTGATTGGCAGCGGGGCGAAGTTAGGCACACCTCGGAGGTGGAGTTGGTCTCCGGCGCAAATTTCGAATGAAGAGCCAGAATCATTAAGGATCAGATACAGCGAGAGTAACAGGGGAAAAAATTGTGCGCTGGCTGCGGCCCGGTTCGAGTCAAAGCGAAGGGAGAACTTAGAGTCTGCGCTGAATTTTAGATGGAGCTAGTGAGAGGGCTGGTTTTGGAGAAAAAAGACTAAGGATTTTTTCGCGCGAGTTTTTTGTGACTCTGACTTTGATTCTAAATCTCCTTGTTCAGATTAAACAAATGCATATAACTTGAAATAAAGTTTTCCCCCAAGGCATGCACCCTGTATATCTGGCCATACTGAACGTTACAAAAGCACAAGTTTAACTAAGCACTTTTACTAAAGTTTAACACATTTTCACACACACACACACGCAGACACACACACACACAAGCACTGTCCCAGAGACACAAGCACGGTCCCAGACACACGACCGTGCACGAGCGCGCACGGACACACAGGCGCGGGCGCGCGCGGTGCGCACTCACGCACTGACCCACCACCAGATGGCGTTTTTTAAGCATCCATCCATCCATCCATCCATCTTCATCCGCTTTATCCGAGGCCGGGTCGCGGGGGCAGCAGCCTAAGCAGAGAGGCCCAGACCTCCCTCTCCCCAGCCACCTCCTCCAGCTTATCCGGGGGAACACCAAGGCGTTCCCAGGCCAGCCGAGAGATATAATCTCTCCAGCGTGTCCTGGGTCTGCCCCGGGGCCTCCTCCCGGTGGGACATGCCCGGAACACCTCACCCAGGAGGCGCCCAAGAGGCGTCCTTGTCAGATGCCCGAACCACCTCAACTGGCTCCTTTCGATGTGGACATTTAATAACATCTATCAATTCAGAACCAGGATTATAGAGTGCTGGCTGATTGGACCTGGCTTATCGAAGAACAAGAAGCGGTTACAGCTGTTCAAAATCCCACAAGGCTGGCGGACATGATAGACGATGGGCAGGGCTATGAGTACTCAGACTGTGTTTATTGAATGCAATATGGATAAGATTTTGGAGAAGAAGAATTGAGAGACCTGGTGACCAGTGACAGACATTAGACCAACTGTAAAATTGGATGCAGTTTGTTCACACTAACCAAAACAACTACCATCTTCATCTCATGCGGCCCCCCTGGCGCCAGCTGGATGCTCAAGGCAAAAGCCGACGGGAATAACAAAAATTCTCCCTTAGATAACAAGACTGTTGTTGTGACTTTCTCCCCCCTCCTTCAACACCACCCGCGTCGACCCAAGATTGCTGACTTTTGCCTAACTGGGTGAAGGGACACTTTCTCTCCGCTGAACATGGAACACACGCACACGCACACATACGAATGTACACTGACACAGACCTACACTCACCCCCCCCAAACACCTTCGAACCTTATGTCTTCTATGTTGTGAGATGGGATGGTTCATGTGCTGAGGTGTTTTTTTCTGTTCTCAAACTGATCTCCCTGTTGGAGCTCAGTCTGGGGAGAGTTCTTTTTTCTCCTCGTCTTTCCTCACGTTATGCATTTTCCATTGTTATACCTCTCTGACCTGTCTTCCCCGTGATGTTTGTGTAATGCAGAGGTTCCCAAAGTGTGGGGCCCGCCCCCTAGGGGGGGGCGCAGAGCCATTGCAGGGGGGGCGCGGTATGAAAAGAAAAAAAAAAAAAGAGCGCTTGGACACTGTGGACAGGTTTTTGACGGGGCTCCCACACAAACTCAAAGCAGGAGATGAAGCATCACCAAATATGTTTCCAAACCAACTTCCTTCCAAGCCAAAGACAGGAAAATATGGTGAAGCATATTGTAACGATGGTTAAATGTTATTTTACAGTGACATGTTGGTTATCTC
>CAKLIZ010003079.1:0-15160 GCA_922035795.1 Oreochromis mossambicus
TATTGTTTCAACGCCAGCTATACACCAAACTCCCCTTCTTTAACACCACTCCACAGAAGTGTTCAGATGCTGAAGTGAGAGCAAAGGATGACGGTGCCAAGATCAAGATGAAGGTGATTGCAGATGCAACCCGTCACGCTAAACCACACTCACTAAGTCTGGGTGACACAGTGCTGCATCGCCAACCCAAGCGCAACAAATTATCCACACCATACAATGTAAAACCTACAAAGTGACCAAGGTTAAGGGTTCTGAAATTACAGCTACAAGGGAAGGACACTCGATTGTCAGGAATGCATCATTCTTCAAGAAAACATGACATGGACTTGAAGATGCCCCACCTGGACTGCATGTCGACCCCGCCTGAACAGACAAGTCCAGATACCCAGTCAGATCTAACAGACGCGTACCCATGCATCTGTGTGATTACATCAGATCTAAGACTTGAACATCTGAGTGACCAGTTGAAGGTTACGCTGTGTGAACATGTTTGATGTGCCTGAATCTAACACCTGTATTCTAGTGTTGAATGTTTATAGTGTTTAGTCAGAGATCTGCACAAATGCAGTGCTGTTCAATTGATGTTTAGGTGTGGAGAAACTTAAGCAATAAGAAGGTTCAGTAATTTTATCAGGCTTGTTTGTCATAGGTTCAGATTAATAATCACCTCACTGAGTACCTAAGTTTATTTAAGAAAAAAAAAAGGGAGGTGATTGTGATGTTTACAGATATTTTATTTTGAAAGGTCAAATGTAAGGCGGAAGGAGTAGTTAAGAAAAAGAGAACGAAAAACGTTGGAGGAACAAGTTAGCGCTGCAGACTGTGTTGCTGCTGCAAGCCTGAGAATTAAAGAATGGAACTGATAAACACTGAAGGTGTCGTCATTAATATTTGAGGCAAACATTACAGGAGAGACCAAACAGCCACGTCATAAACGCACAACATAGAAGAGCCACCTTCTATGTTGTGCTGCAGAGGTATAGAAAATCGACAAGAGTCGACGGTCCATCTGCATCTAAAGGTCAAAGGTCACTCTTTCGAGGATGCCGATGTTCACATTGTGGACAGAGAAGACAGATGGTTTGAAAGAGGAGTGAAAGAAGCATCTATGTCCACTGTGAGCGACCATCTTTTAACAGAGGGCGGGGCTTACAACACCAACTGTCTGCCATCTATAATGCAGTCTGAGGCTGTGGCTGTGTCCGAATTCAGGGGAAGGATGCTCATAAGGACACTACCTACCTACGTCACAAGGTAGTGTCCTTAGACGGACGGGTAGTCAGGAAGTGAGAAGGCCTGGACAGCCCCCTTTTTTTCTCCATAGAAACTTTATTGAACAAACAATGAGTATCCAACATAACAGATGGGCTGTGGACAGCCTCCTAGCCTTCAACTCCGCCCTTACTTGCGTGTTTTTCCGGTCGCTAGCGCCACAGTGCGAAAACTTTAAAATGGACCCAGAAATGTCGCTCTGTTGTTTGGACAATTTTATTTCTCGAGGAGCTAGAAAAACCTTATCGTTGTCGCCCGCACGTTTTGTACATTGGGCTCATCAGAGACAAACATATCCAGGTAAAATAATTTCCTTTAATCTACACGCATTTAGGAATTACTTAGCTAATTACACGGATAATTGAAATATTGCTGGCGTTGTGCCAAAAAAGTTTTCGCCTGCCAAAGCTGATTTCCAATGTTTCCGAGTGTAATATGTGTAATATCTTTATGTATGTTGGTAAATAGACTTAGGTGAACAGGGTTTACTAAGGGGTTTTATATATACAATAATTACCTGTTGTTCAAGTATCTTTATAACTCTGGTTAAAATGTAGGTACAATTGATATATTTTGTCTGCTGTCCTCTTGGCCAGATTACTCTTAAAAAATAAATTTCTAATGTCAATAAGATTTTTTTTTTAACTGGATGAATAAAGGATATATAAAAGTCACTGCCAAAAACTGACTGCAGCTTCTACCTTGTTACAGGAATGTTGCTGGTGGCAGGTGACTTGATATCATTAATGAGGGACACATTTGACATGTTTCACGTATTATAGACCAACAAGTTATTCATAGCAGGTTAAATACGAGCAATCAGTTTAGGGCAAAAACCGGAAATCAGTTTTTGGCAGACGATCATTTTTTGCCACAACATCGGTCATTCTCACACATGTACTGTATCATATAAAATATATAAACTAAATATCTTTGAAACGTATAGAATCTAATCTTTTGTTTGTTTGTTTTTTTACATAGCACTTTATCAAACTGTTGTCTGCTACAGAGTTACAAGTATTATACTAATAATATAGCATCCACCAGCTCCTGCTTGCATATCTCTGTAAACATCTTAGTGGTGTGGCAGCCATGAGTGAGCCAGCCCTGCAAACCCTGTGGATGCAGTGGACAGTGGGAGGAAGCATCCTAAAGCTCTTTGCAGACCACCCTGTGTGATTCTCCACTCGCTGACCAGAAAAGACAAACCGCAGCTCTCAGTTGCAGCAGCCCATCCATGTCTGATCTTGCTCGGGCAGATTCAGCAACACTGCCAGAGACTTCCTGTAATCTATTACAGTTGTTAAAAAATGGTCCAGGAACAGGTCACTCAGGTTAATCCTGTGTGAGCAACTGAAAATATTGTTTTTTCATCTTTACATACTGTGTATTTGAAATATTCTTGTTTAATTGTTATTGTTATTTACTTTATTGCTATCAAATAAATATCCAAGTAATATTGTTCAAAGTTAGCGTTATGTTCATACGTGTTACAAATGCCTATAAATCAAATTGAGTTCAGTGACAATTACTGTTTGTTTGAATCAATTTATTAATAACATAAAACCTTTAAACTAATGCAACACATATAACAATGTAACAAATATATTCAAATAAATAAATTTATCAATACATAACTCATTTGGGAACTAATCTTTCTAGAAGTGAAAACAGTCTGTCCGTCCTCTCCCTGCTCTCCTCTCCTCAGCCTCTCTTTGCTGCCTCATGTCCTCTCTGATGAGGTCTAGCAGCTCATCATCCCCGTCTCTTTTCCTCTTTCTCCCTGTCGTAGGTGGCTGACTCGCCTCGTCATCGCTGTCGTTTTGGTCACCCACTGCTGTGCTTGGCCCTGGAGTGTCCTCAGGGAGAGAGGACATTAGGACAGGAGGCTTAATGGAAGGCATCTGTCCTATCACCTCATCCATGAGGGCAAACCAGGGCCAAGTAGCAGCAGTGGGCTTCCCACTGACCCCCTCTCCTGAGCCTGGATACTTGCAATCCTAAAGGCAGAGGAAATCAAAAATGACAGCAGGCAAATAAAAACACCACAACAACTCTTAGTAATTGCACATTTATTAACTTGTGTTCTTGAGAATTATCTTCTTGATAACACACATACGTACTTTGTATTTTTTTAAGTTATCTCATGTCTTCTGGCCTGCAGGGGCTGACTTTCCCCTGCAGGCCCATCCTCTCCAGAATTGTCCTGATCACACACAACAAATAAGAGAAGAAAGGACACCATGGCAACTATGTTAATCCCTAAGCCCAAAGGTTTTCACAGCAGAACACCAGAGGAACACCGTCTGGACATCACAGGTTCTGTACAGCAGCGGTCCGTGAGTCGTTTGGTACCGGCCCACGAGAGTTAAGGCTCCGGTGTGAAATTTATGGTTTTCAGGGGTTTTATCGTTAACTCAGTTTCCCTGAGTCTTTCCCTTGTTGTAGTTGTGTGTCTTATTTTGAAAGAAATATTTACACGTTACCATAGCGACCAGAGAGCATTAAGCGGCAGAGAGGAGGATGTTACTGTCGATATTGGCGCATTTTCAGGAGGACACTGCAAATAAAGTTACACAATTACACAGTACATTCACGTTTATTATTATATTTACAAAATACCACAGTTTTTGTCTTGGTCGGATCATTTTATGTGGTTGTATTTATCCGCGACACCTTAAAGGCTCCGTGTCTGACATAAACCGGTCTGTGGCTCAAAAAGGTTGGGGATCGCTGCTGTACAGCATGAGGGTTAATAGGACCGCACTCATATGAATATGATGCGTAAATTGATTTATTCTTGTACATCCACACCGTAGAGGCCCAATTCTTCACCCCAGTGAAGAGGTGATCGTTTTCTCCTCGTTTTAATAAATTAAGCCGTTTAGTCTTTGTTCCCCACAACATATCACCAATTCGAAAAAATCAAAATTAGCTGTATGTAAGCGGCAATACATGAAAAATCGCGGGACCCCCGATACAAGCTGGTTTATGGTTATTTTAAAGAAAAGAAACATGTCTATGCAGATGCCCAAAGCTTAACAAAACGACCGCTATAACAATTTAACTTTTGTACAACCAGATTTTCATATACTTACATTTGAAAGTGTTTTCCTCTCCTGCTTCGACCACCATCGTTATCAGAAACAAATCTCCTCTATGACCCGCAATGAATCCTGGGATATAGTAGGACATGAAGGATATCAGACCAGCCTTAGAATTCAGGGCAAAGTAGGACGCATTTGTCGCCACATTTTGAGTACTCTTTGAATTCGGACACCCTTCATCGCGTCGCCGTGACGTCATTGCCTCCAAATATGGCATCGAAGCATCCTTCCTCTGAATTCGGACACAGCTAAGCCTCAAATTCGCAGAAAAGTAGGACGCATTTGTCGCCACATTTTGAGTGCTCTTTGAATTCGGACAGTCCTCGTCGTGTCGCTGTGACGTCATTGCCTCCAAATATGGCATTTTAAGCATCCTTCCCCTGAATTCGGACAGAGCCAAAGGCTCTTGGAAAGTTGAACATCATCGGTTCCGGTGACGTCATCCCAACATATGGGAGTTTAACGAGTAGCTCTCTCTCATAACTAATTCGTTCACCCCGTGAAGTGTCATAATTATTACCAATTTTTCGACAGATAGTAGAGGTATAAGCGGGGTGAACATGGGGAAAAGAGATAAGCAGAAAGGCTCGGCAGAAGAACGCGCAAACGAAGGGTTTTCAGCAGCGGCATCGCCACCTCGACACGAAGCCAATGCTAGGGCTAACACGGATGAAGGCTCGGCTTTGACCATGATATTGGAAGAACTACGGGACTTTCGAAGAGAGTTCCAAGAATTTAAATCCGACTTGGTCAGAGCCAACAATAGGATAACCGAAGCAGAAACGCGTATTGCGAAGATGGAAGACCGGGTCCAAACCGTGGAACAGGTTGCTAAAGATGCTAAAAATTATCGGCGAGCAAGAAAATAAAATCGCGGATCAGGAAGGCCGGGCCCGGCGAAAGAACTTGAGGGTGTATAATGTCCCCGAAGGAGCGGAGGGGTCTTCGATGCCAGTTTTTGTGGAAAAAGTATTGACGGCAAGGGCGTCGATTTGGCATGGACGGAAGGGACACGTCCCCACCAATATCCAGCGATTACTGAATTGTCCCCACCAATAATTTGATCTCTTCGAGTAAAGAAAAACAAACCCGATAGAAAGAAAAAAAAAAACCCGATCTGTCAACGTCTCATTCACCCAGCGGTGCAGAAAGAGTTAAATTACGTTCTCTACCTCATGTGACAAATATGGCCAATGTGATTGGCTGTGCCTTTCAGGGAGCTCTGTTTAGTTTTAGCAGCGGCAATCCTGCACTGCGGGGACCTGCGAGGAGGATGGCAGCAAAAAGGAAGAACCTCGATATACGAAAGTATTTTTCAAAGAAACCTGTAAGTCACTTAGAGTCAAGTTCACTCATAAAATGTGTCCGTTATAATAACGCTACAGGCTATGCTAGGCTTTGGTCCACGTCAGTCTAAAATTGTATGTAACCATGAATAACGTGTTTTGAAACTAACTGCAGAACAGGCAGCACTATTAGTTATCGCAGTCTCCCAGAGTAGCATTTCTAATTTTGATTGAAACCGTCAGAGAAAACGGCAGCCTCGAGCAAGCCAGGATATTAGTTTACAGAGGCTCTTAAAATTATATGTCTAACGTTAAAATGTTGGTGACATAATAATTTCATCCTAATGGCACTGACATATTCATAGGGTTAATTTTTGAGACAAAATATCATGGTTTTGCAAATATTCCACCTTGTAGTGCAGTTTGCACAAATTGTTTTAAAAATGCACTTACCCTACAAACATTACTGATGAGTCAAGATCTGCACAAAGTGACAGAAACACTGAAGCAGCTACACATTTTATTCTTATTGTCATGTATGTCCTATTTGTCAGGTGACAGAAGAACCAACATAAAGCTCAGAAAATAACGGTGATACAAGGTCACAGGTGGAATTGGATGATGACTTGATGGTTCATGACTGTATTTGAAGCACATGTGTGACTGCATGTATTTGGAATGTCTCACTGTTATTTATCAGGTGACAGAGGCAGCTCTGCCATGTTGTAGCTCAGAGGTGAAGAGGCGAGGTCACAGGTGACTGACTGATGATTCGGTGCTATAGATTTACTAGTCTTTATTATCATGACAATTGTTAGGCTGCTGATGTAAATTGATTCATTAGTGTACATTTGACAAAGAATCTGAATTGACATGTCCCACTTTTTATATGGCATGAATCAATGTGTTATTTTATCAGGTGGCAATATGTCCTAGTGCAGTCAGAGGGGAGGAGCCAGGGCCAAAGGTGAGGCACTTCAAGCACAGAATAATAATTTTAATCTGAGGATAAAACACATGTACTGAGGCTGAAAGAAGCTTCAGTGCTCTCAGAAGACTAAAAACATGGCGAAGGTCAACAATGACTCAAATGAGATTAAACAATGCTGCTGTATGCCATGTCCACCAGGAGACACTGGACAGTATAGATGTAAAACAAACATGGCAGCAGTTTATCTCAGTTAACGAGAGGAGAGGGCATGTGTTTGCCTCCTTCACATAGTGGACATTGAGTTGTTGTGTGAGACACCAGTAGTCCATGTCTGTTGCTGTAACAGTAGTTCATGTTTAGAATAAAACATCCCAGCTCACTGATCTGATAGGGGCAACAGTGTGCCTAAAATGTTGCATTATTTTGCTGAGAGGTCTTTTGTGGTAATCTTAGATGAGTAGTTTTATGGACAAAAACCAGCAGGTCATTCAGTGTTCCCTTAGTGCTAATGTATCAGAGATGTTGGTGTACTATAACTGAAGTAATGTTGTTAAGTCCTTAAAGTCATATTCTCTTATTTTCATGACTCTTTTTATTTTTGTATGATACCTGATTTATATGGAATATGGCTCAAATAAACTAAAGTCTTAAATACTTAAGTAATTTAACATTATATAATTCACATAAAACTATGAATTGTAATTTTAAATGGTTTAAAAGCATGTAGAATAGCATATGTAGGGTAGTATATTTCTCCTGTTTTTTATCAAGAAGCAGACAAAAAAGAAAAAAAGAAGAAACAGGGCAGGGTTCGATGGTTGAATCATCCGTCCCCACCAATGCCAAAACCAAATCTACGCCCTTGATTGACGGAATGCCTCAACCTCCCCAAAGGCACAGAGCTTGGTATCGAGAGATCATACCGGGCTCTGGGAGCTGTGAGGAACCGAGAGGGAACCCCACGTTCGATATTGATCCGTTTTGCCCGCTTTACCACAAAGGAAGAAGTTCTGCGCAAAGCGTGAGCCAAGAGGACTGTTCTGCTGAACAGTCAGAGAATATACTTCGATCAGGACTACGCGCCAGCTATCCTGCGAAAATGTAAGGATTGTGCTTAAGCTAAAAGAGCTTTGAAACAACAGAATATAAGATTCCAGACTCCCTATCCTGCCAAATTGAGGGTCTTCTATCAAGACGGAACTGTGCTCTACTCGACTGCGGAGGAGGCGACGGTGGATATGCGGACAAGGGGATTCCAGATCGCTAAAGTCGTCTCGAAGCAGACCCTAACGGAGCAGCCGTCAAATCTGACGTGGGAGAAGACGGGAATGTCGCAGCGGCGTGACTCGGAGGGGCACAGAGAAAGACCCATTCGTGAGCAGCTTCAGCTTTTTAGAAGGCACTCCCCCTCTACGACAGGAGATTAATGAGGATATACTGTTCTGTCGAAGTGGGTGAGATAACAAATACCTTCCCCTTACTAGATGAATAATTAAGATTGCTAGAGAGACTGTGGAGAAATGCACCTTAAAGGAGTTATCAGAGGCCCTTGCCCTTTAGCCAGGGGTTGTTTATGGGATTTATGTGCCAGGGTTTGATAGGACTGACCCCAACCTTGGAATCACGTTGTTTTTTTTCTGTCCGGTTTTGGACGGTTGTTGTTGTTCACTGTTCGGGTTTTTAGTGGGAGTTGACCAGTCGATAAGTTACTTAAGTTTGGATATTTTATTTTGGAAAAATGAGCGCTAAGGGAATTAAGGTTATATCCTTTAATGTGAATGGGCTCACGAATCCTATTAAGCGAAGTAGAATTTTGACTAAAATGAAGAAAGATTGAGCACAGATTGTATACTTACAAGAAACACACTTGAATAATAACGAACATGAAAAACTTAGGAGGATGGGCTTTACAAACATGTTCTCCTCAGCGTATGAATCCGGCAGCAGACGGGGTGTGGTGATCTTGATCTCCAGGGCTTTAAACTTTGAAAAGTCATTCGAACTTAAAGATAAGGAGGGGAGGTTTATACTGGTTCGGGGAACAGTCGATGGTAATCAGGTTACTTTAATGAATGTGTACGCCCCACCAGGAAGTGACTTGAGTTTTTTTAAGAACATTGTTAATATAATGGTGACAGAAACTCAGGGCCTTTTAATTTGCGACGGCGATCTGAACATACGCCTGCAGCCGGATCTAGATAGTTCTAACAGAAGGAAGCTGGAATCAAGTACCTTATATAAAAGAATTTCAGCATTGTTTGACGAGGTGAGTTTAATTGATGTATGGAGAAATTGTTTTTCTACAAGGAGGGATTACTCTCATTTCTCAGCCCCACACTCCCTTTACACGAGGATAGATTATTTTTTGACGTTTGGAAGAGATAGGGACAAAATCTTAACATGCGAGATGGGCTCGATAGATATAAGTGACCACGCACCGCTGTATCTGATGATTGATATGAACGTATACCCCAAAATTTCAATTTGGAGATTGAATTCATCTCTGCTTAAAGATGTGGAATTTAGGAAAGTAACAAGGAAAGAACTCAAAGATTATCTCGAAATTAATGATAATGGGGAGGTGTCACCCCCGATACTATGGGATGCATTTAAAGCTGTCATGAGGGGGAAGATCATAGCGTTTGCCTCCTTCCAAAAAAAAGCAAGAGAGAAAAAAATGGAAGAATTAAAAGAGATTCAAAAACAATTAGAAAGTGAGCACAAACATACGCCTTCAGCGGGCACTCTGCAGAAATTAATAACGATCAGAAATGAAATAAATACGCTGAGTACACAGACGATAAAGAGAAAATTGTTATATTTGAAACAGAAATATTATGAAGGGGGATCGCAATCAATGAAAATCTTAGCGTGGAAACTTAAGAAGAAGATAGAGGAGAATACTGTAAAAAAAATTAAACACCCAGAGACGGGAAATATAATGACTCATCCTAGTAAGATACAGGATGCCTTTGAATCATTTTATAAAACATTATACGCGGGAGTCCCAGGGGGGGCTGAGTATGAAATGGACGATTTCCTGAATTCCTTATGCCTACCAAGCCTTAATGAAGAACAAAATAAAATGATGATAGGTGACGGAAGCTGAACTTATGAATGCCATCAATAGGTTGAAATCAAATAAGTCACCAGGCTCCGATGGTTACACCGCGGAGTGGTATCGGGAATTTAAACAGGACTTGATCCCTACATTACTCACTACTTTTAACTGGGTGTTAAAAACAGCGCAAATCCCGCCGAGTTGGAAGGAGGCTGTCATCTCGGCTATCCCGAAAGAAGGGAAAGACAAAATGGAGTGTGGCTCGTATAGACCCATTTCTGTTCTTAACATATTACAGACTGTATACTTCGATAATGGCCAGGAGAATGGAAGAATTTTTACCCGACTTGATTAGTAATGACCAAACGGGGTTCATAAGACGACGACAGACCCAGGATAATATATACACAGAACTCTTCATGTAATACATCAGATACAGACATCTAAGAGTACAGCCATGCTTATGAGTATTGATGCAGAAAAAGCCTTCGACTCCGTAAACTGGGACTTTCTATATAAAGTCTTGGATAAATTCGGCTTACATAAGGGAATTGTTGATACGGTGAGGGCATTATATACTGATCCCACCGCAAGAATTAAAGTTAATGGTTCTCTCTCAAATAGCTTTGCTCTGCAGAGAGGAAATAAACAAGGTTGTGCTTGGTCCCCGCTTCTGTTTGCTTTGTATTTAGAACCTTTGGCACAATCAATTAGACAAAATAAAGATATTAAGGGGATTATCATTGCGGGACAGGAACACAAGCTTGCTTGCTATGCGGATGACATACTGATATATCTAGATCAGCCCACTAACTTCCTGCCTTCGTTGATGAATCTATGCCAAAAATTTGGGAAACTCGCTGGCTATAAAATTAATATATCTAAAACTCAAATTCTCAGTTATAACTATAGCCCTCCGGCTCACTTGGTTGTTCGATATCCAATGACATGGCAAGCAAAATCATTGAAATATTCAGGAGTTGTTATTCCTAAGGATTTAACTAAACTAACTAACTAACAAACTTTGGTTCCCTACAAAGGAGAATAGTGGGTGATATTAGACGATGGAACATGATCTACACTCACGAATTGAATCCATCAAAATGAATATTCTGCCAAGATTATTATATTTATTCCAAACACTACCAATACCTATTGATTCAAGCCGATTCAACGAATGGGATAAAATAATATCGCGGTTCATATGGGGGGGGGAAGCGGCCGAGGGTTTGTTTTAAAACTTTACAACTACATAAGAAGGTGGGAGGATGGGGGTTGCCGTCACTAAAAAAATATTTTCGGGCTGCTCAGCTGAATACTGTGGTCAATTGGTGTGATACAAGCTACCAAGCACAATGGAAGTCTATTGAGGAGAGCATGTTTTCCTCTCCAATACAAGCTGTCTTGATGGATTCGAACATCCGAGAATGTATTGACAAGGTTTGCAACCCCTGGGTGTCATGTACACTTACTGTATGGAGAAAAGTCGTGAAAGAATTCAAATTGGAACGGGATTTGGCTTTATTTAAATGGTATGCATATGACTCTGACTTTGCCCCGAATAAATTGGACTCACGTTTTAAAAGTTGGTCTGCTAAAGGGTTATCTACATTCGATAGTTTGATTAAGGATGGGAACTTAATTAGTTTTGACACACTGAAACAGAAATACAATCTAGAAAAACAGGATTTTTATCGATACTTGCAAATAAGACATTATATAAAGACAACAATCGGTGTGATGTCAAACACTAATGTGGAATTGGTAACTCTGTTTAGACAGGCGTATAGTGGGGATGTCGATACAAGACTCATTTCCTTTTTGTATAATTTTCTTATAAATAAGCTTCCCCACTCAACTGACTATGTGAAGATGTTATGGGAAAAGGAGGGAGGGGTGTGTATTTCAAGGGATGAATGGACTCAGATGTGGGAACGGCAATGGAGGAGTACTTCCTCCAGCAGCTGGAGGGAATTTGGATGGAAGTCTTTGATAAGGTTCTTTATTATGCCGTGTCAAAAGGTTCATTATGATGGGAATCCTCCTGTGTGTTGGAGAAACTGTGGACACCAACGAGCACACCACACCCATATTATGTGGGATTGTTCTTTGCTACGGACCTACTGGAAAGACATTCATGGTACACTACAAGGCATTTTTGACTGTACATTCCCTTTGGACATGAAGACAATATTTTTTGGATGTATACCGCAGAACTGGTCTAAAAATGATACATGTCTGTTAAGAGCTTTACTTGTTGCAAGTAAGAAAGGTATAACTAAGAAATGGTCCTTGCAAGATATACCGACTTTGTCACTATGGTGGGAAATTACGTTAGAGATTTATAGGACGAAGGAGGTAACAGCTTATGTCAATGACAGGATGTGTTGGTTCCGTTCATGTTGGGATAAGTGGGTCCTATATGCCAATACCCATAAGCAGAATCTTCTTCTCAAAGCTTGAAATTACCAACCTAGCTAACTGGTCACTCCCGACTGTTCAGTGTCCCATTTTTTTTTCTTTTTTTTTTCTTTCGTTTTGTTTTGTTTTTCCCTTGTAAATTGTGTTGATTAATGCCTGTAATCACTTTCATGAAGTAATAGTTTAGAAATAAAGAATAATTATTAAAAAAAAAGAACATCAGCTAAAAAGCCTAATATGTTTCTCAGGGTCTGATTGGACCTAAATCAGAGTTAAAATGAGGGAATCATGGACTTGTATGTAAATACTACTCCAAATAAATGGAAATGATTCACTGTGTACACAACTTTGATGTGGAAGTGGGTAACAGAAATGTTTTAGCCTTCTTTCCAGGTGATACTGTAAGGTGTGATTGTAGCCATGCAGCTACCGAGTGGACAGAATGTAAAATCAAATCAGCTTTACTTCTCATTTCATGGATTTTATGCTTTATTTTAAACGTTAATACTTTTTTCTCCTCTATGTAAGCTGGACTTGGAGTTTGTCAAGCTCACAGCAGGAAAGACGGATCGTTTTTATGAGGATGGGAAGCCAGTATCATTCTGAAACTCACATCAGAGGAAACAAGAACGTCCTCTCTGCTGAAGGACTTTGAAGAGAAGACTGAAGGTATTTTTCCATAAACATAAACTCCTCCCCTCACGTTTACCGCTAGAAAGTGAAAAAAAAAAAGTATGACCAAATTAAGAAGTCTCCTTACTGTCTTTACATGCTGAGTAAGTGGAAGTTTTTATGATGTTAACTGAAAAATTATACAAAAAATATTTATAAATTTTTACTTTTGCTGCCACCCTCTGATAAATGGGTTGGAATATCACTGTGTTTACTGATGGGGGAGAATGAGGTCTATGGAGATGGCTGTGAAGAGGCTTTAAGTTATATGGCCTTGTGCAGCCGTCTTATGGAATCAGAACGATGCCACCTTGAAACGAAACTGAAAAAAATATTGAAACCGAAAAAATCGCTTACAATTTTTTTTTTTTCAGTTTCAATCCATTTTTTTTTCGGTTTCAATCCATTTTTTTCAGATTCAATCCATTTTTTTTCATATTCAATCCATTTTTCGGTTTCAGTCCAGTTTTCGGTTTCAATCCAGTTTTCGGTTTCAATCCATTTTTCAGTTTCAATCTGCTGGCACTGTTTTGGCGTCCGGAGGCGCGCTTGAGGGGGTGGGGATTCCGACCCGCATGAATTTGAATACATTATAGAGTCCGTGCTGACCAAGCTGCCATTTTTCTCTTTTTGCCTCTTTCAATGGCTGCATCAAGTTCAGGTGGACCCTCTAAACCGCAGGTAAGTAATCATTTTCCGTCGTCTTTCTTTGCTATTTCACTCGACTGGACATAGGTTTAGTTTTTATTAGCTAAATCTGGTGAAGTTGTGGTAAAATGCCAACATTAGCCTATTCGTTGTAGCAAGCTAGCTGGCAGCTAAAATTTGCTAAATTCAGTGATGCCCCTGTCTCTTTTAGGAGTTAGAGGCCCGTGTTATAACGGTGGCACAAGATATAATCAACAGGTTAGCTCAAAGTCTACAGCAACCTAATACCACATGTATACCAAATGCTGAGCACTCTCACGAGCACTCAGGTGGACAAGCCCAGACCCCAAAAGATACAGTGCAGACGGAGATGGCAAGGTTAGAAATTGTATTGAACAATTATACTTTTTAATCATTTGGATTAGTAAAAAAAAAAAAATCCCTGCATGTTGAAAATTATTTCTGCTCCTCACATGTAGGTCATTTCCAGGATTTTTTACCAAAAAAAGGGGGAAAAATCGCTTTTCCCCACTCCAAAGTAGCGCGCTGATACCTAAATCCAGCAAGCCTTTCAGTGTATATATGTATATCTAGTGAATAAAGGCTGTACCAACACTCCTTCTGCTACTGAGGAGCTGCAGCTGAGCCAAGCAGGGCTAGGAAAGAGATCCCTCATCTTGACTGATGACATGAGCCATACAATGGTAATGTCTCACAGATTTAATGTAGTTAAACTTATATAACAGAAATGCATTTACATTAAAAGAAAACATGTTCTATATCAAATCATAATGATAGACATGCAAATGATAGTAGTTATTCTTTTTTTTTGGTCATATATTAGCACTGATAAAAATATATCCTAATTATGTAGTTTTACCAATTGTATCCCCTTATGTACTGTTTTAGATTAATAAAATGATCACGGAAGAATATCCCAAAATGGATGGAGTGCAAGGATGGTTGTTGCACAAGTCCTCAGGTGCATAATTCTCCTCTTTGAAATTATGTTTTAGATGCTAGTGAAAGTTGAAAATTGTACAATGTTTTTCCTATCAATCTGTGTATTTAGGTGGTCAAGGTAGGAGGAAACTTGTAGCAATTCCTCCTGATGTAAATGGCTACACAGGAAGACTGATCCGCAACGTTTCCAGTGCAGGAAAGACCCTCTTGTATGTTGTTCCACTGCAGCAGGACCTTGATCTTACTCCTCTTCCATCAGATGCAGCTGAATTTCAAACCATGTGTTACGACCCGGCTCAAAAGCCGCAACATAAAAAAGGAGACGAATAGCAGAGTGTAGGTGAGAAGAGGTTTTTTCTTAAAATGGACTACCAGGTTGGCTAAAATGGCTGGTACCACCCAGGCAAAGACAAGTGAGCTCTCTGGAAGCTTGCCTCAGGTGGTTTTATCCACACCTGATTAGGTGTGGCCAATTAGCACCAGCTGAACACATTAAGATGATTAGGGGCTGCAGAGGGACGTAACACCATGCCAAAGGCTTCTTGCCAGGTGTGCAAGGAAAGTATGCCTCTGCATATCCTAGCACTCCATGTAGTGCTGGGCGATATATCGATTTTTAAAAAAATATCGATATATTTTTATACGAGATATAAGATGTGACAATATCCTTTATATCGATATAGTCTATGTTACGTTATAATTATAGTTGCGGAGCCGCAAGTTTGCCTCTCTTTCGTCCACTTTTGTCTTTACGCAACGTTACTCGACCTCGCCTCTCCTTCACTGAACACAACTCCCC
>CAKLIZ010003080.1:0-18266 GCA_922035795.1 Oreochromis mossambicus
CAAACTAGCCAGACTGTGGATTTGAACCCAGGATCTTCTTACTGTGACGAAACAGCACCAACCACCATGCCATCAATCCAGACTTAGCAAAAGTAGGAAAGCTATGATTTAAAGGCTTGATGCAGAATTCTTTTGTACGTTTTTGTCCTTGACAGGTTAAACCACAATAAATAGCGACAGCATACACGTGGTGTGTGGGTAGTTGTCTGCCTCTTATAACTCCAGTGATTTCCCTGCAGTTTGACATCTCGTGCGATCTTGTGAATTCATGAGTCCAGACACTAACCACTCTTACTAGATTGTATCATGTCATCTCAACAAGAACAAATTAAGTTGTTGAATTTCGTACAGATCCTTCATGATTTAATTACGTTCATAGAAACATGAAATTATTGTGTTTAAATTACAAGTTAGACTTTTTTAATGTAACAACGACCCAATTTACTTTTTTTGGTATACCAAAAAAAGTAGTGGCGGCTACTCGATTTGACTGAGATGGATGCCTTCCTCAAACCACGATCCAAAGCGTATGAGACTGAAAGTTATTGACTTACTTCACTCGAACATGATATGAACAATTTAATCTACCATCTCTGCATATCATGTAGTTTCTACACTATATAGTTACACTTGACTTTAAAGCATGAGGCACTTGTGTTAAATGCACACAAGATACTTACATAAATCCAAGAGTTGGCCAATCCCTTTTTTTCAGTGTGTGATGGGCTGAAGCATTAAAAACTATCCAACTCTGCCATAAAACACTCTTTATAGCATATAAAAGCCCAGTGATTCCAAACTAATTATACATGTGGCTTAAATGTAGCAGAAACTGAAACCAGTACAAATGGCTCTTAACTGATGGGATTCTGTTTCTATTCTTTTTCTATTGTACTTCTACTGTGCACTTCCTTCCTTTTACTGTATGAAGCAGCTACAGAGGTACTACATCTTATTAATGCTGTTACTTTATTTCTTCAGTCGAGACTGTGGTTCTTTGTGCTCCAAGCTTTTTGTTGTTGTTGTCTGCCAACCAACTTCCTTTCCACTCTTCAGCCTCTTCATAGCTGCTCTCACTTCCTCCTTATTAATCCTCTTCACATTCTTCATTTTTTACCTCCACCTTCACAGCACACACTCTTCACTCATTAGTGCATTAGCATTTCTACCACAGTCATTCTAACCTGCTGCACATCCTTTCTCCCCATCGCTCTGTCTGACCAATCAATACAAGTCAATTTCTACTTCTTTAATGTTCAGCCTCACAGCTCAATGCAAGCATTTTCCTTTTCCTTTGCTTTTGCATGCAGCGCAACAACTGCACAGTAAAAAACTATAATTTAAGTAAAGGCAAAGTTAACAAACCTTATTTAAATAAGTGAAAATGTCCGTGAGCAGATATTTTCACTTTGTTTTTAACCAACATCCATAGATATAAAAGAGACGTTCAAGAAGAATTGATCCAAACTTCTCTATATGGAAAAAGTGTTTTCATATCACAGTCAAAGGCTGTGAGTGGAACCTGTGAAACTGAGGTCTTAGATTAGACTGAGCACACACTCCCACCTTCAGAACAAAAAAACCTCGCTCAATCCATGTCAACGTTACAGTAGCATTGCACAAGTGTTGTCGGTTTTGAGTGCTACTCAACAGTAAACCGATTTTCACTGCTGCAGGCGACGCATCGTTGTGTGGAATTTCCTGAGAATCTCAGCTTTCGGCCGTTTGCCTGTGAGGTCTCAAAGACCAGCTGAACCACGAGCCACGGTCATTGAAGACCTTCCTCGATCCTGAACCACACACACAGCAGTCGATGCTCCGAGCAGAGCAGCAGTGTGAACATGATTGCTCTTATCACACAGCTCGGTCACAGCCAAGTTTCTTAACACGCTCGGCAGCGCTCACCACCACTTCCAACCCTGTTAACAGAACCATGTCCTCTGCAGGCATAAGTCTGTGAGGGGCGTTTAACAACAACGCACAGAACATGAGGCCAGGCTCAGAAACTCCCTGAAAAAGCCCCGCAGCGTCCATCATTATCTCCACACCACAGGCATGCTCTGCTTCACAACGATGGAATATTTCCTTTAGCACTGAGCCGCTTTCAATGTAATATTAATTCCCCAAATTGTGTGTCATGCACACCTTTAACATCACAGGGGATCCTTAATCTCACAGTTACACACGAGATTTGATTATTGATTTTCTTCTCTCTAAATTACACTGCAAGATCATAAAATGTGCTGCACCGAAACATTTCATTTGTGCAACACATTTTTGTGTAAACAACAAGTTTTGTGTTTTTTTTAAAACATGTCGCTGAAGTAAGAGTCCAGAGTCCCCAGGATGAAGACTGCCTGGTAGTGATGTGTCGGTCACGAACGAAACGGCTCTTAGAGCCGACTCTTTGAAGTGAACGACGCCAGCCGGATCCTTATTTTTTTCTTTCTCTCACCCTCTCTCGCACTTTTTTTCCGCTTCACTCCGCACGCGAGCCTTGTGGTTGCGCTGGGCAGAGGGGGGAGGGGCGGTAGTTACACTCGCAGTAGCACAGGAACAGAGCGGGAGGAGAGAGAGAGAAAGAGAGCCAGGGACAACAACGTCACATTAGAAAGGTATAGTAATCATCCACAACTATTTCAGTTGCGGATGATAAAGGATTCAGAAAGTTTATTCATGCAGCCCCATATGACAGAGAATGTGCATCTTCTTTTTATTTTCATATTTTAATGTATATTTAATTGTGTTGTGGTTTGCAGTGTTTTGTGTTGTTTCACTTTAAATTTGTTTAAAAGGAAAAAGCTGAAAATTTAAATAGTTAAAAGTTGAAATGTAAATAGTTGTTTTTTGTATTATATGATTTATTTATTACATTTTATGTGGAGTGAATAAATAAAAGTATATTTACGGAGGCCCCTAGAGACAAAGCACGTACGAACTCAGAAACACGTACAAAACACAACAGAAGTGCTCCAGGATGCTCGGCGCAGTGTTGAGCTTTTGTTACCTGGTGGCTACACAAGCCAGGAAGTACCAACGACCGGATTTGGTGTGTGGTAGTAACAGGTAAATGAACATTTTTTTAAATTATTTGAATATATATGAGTGCTTGTGTATAAATACACGGTTCTCTAAAAAGAGCCGGAAATCCCATCACTACTGCCTGGGTCTTCTGCAGGTTTCTCCACAGTCCAAACACACCACGTCAGCACTGGTGATTCTAGATTTACACACACACATGTGGACATGAGCGTGTGTGGTTTCTGTGCTCTAGCCCTGTAATGGACTAGCACCCTGTGCAGGTTTACCACCTCTCTTGGCCAGTAGTGATGTGCGATACCACTGATTTCCTTTCCGATCCGATACCGATACTTTTTAAAAAACTTATTTTTTTTACTGTATCTTTTATTGTATCTCAAATTATAGCTTCATAATGATTACAGGGCATCAGATTACTTGTACTTATCACTTAATAATGCAGAATTATCATATAGAAATAAAAAAAACTGAAGTTGTGTGCCATTATAGCATGTTGCCTGGCTGCAGCACTAAAGGACTCTGCGAGAGACGTCTGTCTCGCCCTAGCAGCACCTGTCCCTGTCCTCTCTTCTTCAGTTCGCCTCAACATACGCTCGTCACATTTTGTGATATGATTTACTGTGAGGTGTTTGACGAGGTTAGTGGTGTTGCCAAAACACCTCACTGTCTTGCCACATGTACCGCAAAGCATGTCTTGGCTGTTTGTGGAGGTAAAATACGTCCACACATGACTCCGTTTACACCCAGCCACTGTTGTGAGTGCGCACGCCAGGGGCTGCTACACATTTATACAGCCGTATTTCGCACATGACTATGAAAGGCGGAAGAGGAAGTAGTTCCTTCCAATGTAGATGATCCACATGATATAGTTTCTTTCCACTCTGTTCCTGTTAATAATAAACTACAAATTTACCCTAAATTACTAAAATATCGATATTTTAATATGAGAATCGATTCTAGAAGATAAATGACTGGTATCGGAGGAATCGATATTTCAGCATCGATCCGCACATCACTATTGGCCAGTGTCAAAGCTGTGTGTGCAAAGCTAATGGATAGGCTGGCACACACAGCCTATCCACTCCTGTGAGCATGCTTTATGGCTGCAGAACTGTTGAGGTGGAAGGAACATCCTGGTATCTCAGTTGAACGTTTTCCATCTATGAATCATTTAGCTATTTTTTGTGGAATTGAAAATGCAGCATCTTGTAATCATTCATTCTTAATGCATTTTTGCTAATGCAGATCTCTTATGCAGTTAGCAAAGTGGCTGTGTAAAGTCCCTTTCACTTAGAACTAAATGCTTAAAATAATCAATGGTAATGTCTGTGCTTTGGAAAGAACAAGCTTACAATTCTTAACCTTAATGTCTACAAACTAAAAGAAGAGAGTGCAAAGAAAAGTAAGAGAGAGAGAGAAAGGCAGTCATAAAAGTGGGAATTGTGGCTGTTTGAAAGACAAACCCAAAGTGTTTTGCACTGCCATGAAGCAAAGGTTCTTCCATCTGTACTTCACAATAATCTGAAGGAACAGTCTCTTCATTTTAAAAGCGTTAAATTATTCATACAGGCCGTCGTGGGGAGAAACTGACAGATGAACAGTCGTAAATGCATTTAAAATTAAAATAATTAAAGTGGATTTGATTTTTATCATCAGACCTAGATCTAGAGATATTTTCCTAGGAAATCAAATGGGATGGCAAAAGCCATGTTTTTACACATGCTGGTGTTACATCCTGTGCGCGTTAGTAACACTCACCTTCATTCCATTTCCAGACTGTCACAATCAACTACCTGCATTGAAATCTAAAAATGCTCATGGTGTTGATTCAGAATGTGCTCTGGCATAATCATAAGCATCGGTTGCTATGGACAACAAGAAATAAAACTGGGCTGAACCATTTGTTAGTGATGGAGGGGGGTTGGGGGTAACACTATGTGATATATTTTGTTTTAGAATTTAGTTTCAATGTTAATTGTAGCTAGGCTCAAAGTGTTAATTTAGCTTATTTTAATAAACAACATTCATGACCCTGAATCCTCCCTTAGTTATGCTGCAATAGACGTAGGCTGCCGGGGATTCCCATGATGCATTGAGTTTTTCCTTTCCAGTCACCTTTCTCACTCACTATGTGTTAATAGACCTCTCTGCATCGAATCATATCTGTTATTAATCTGTGTCTCTCTTCCACAGCATGTCTTTATCCTGTTTTTCTTCTCTCACCCCAACCAATCGCACCAGATGGCCCCGCCCCTCCCTGAGCCTGGTTCTGCCGGAGGTTTCTTCCTGTTAAAAGGGAGTTTTTGCTTCCCACTGTTGCCAAAGTGCTTGCTCATAGGGGTCATATGATTGTTGGGTTTTCTCTGTATCTATTATTGTACAATCTACTGTACAATATAAAGCGCCTTGAGGCGACTGCTGTTGTGATTTGGCGCTATATAAATAAAATTGAATTGAATTGAATTGAATTGTCATATGCAAAACTAGGGTAGCCCTGGGGGTGACCACCCCTGCGAGGTGTGCTGCATGTGCTCTTATGCCTCTGACTGTGTTCAGAGTGGTGATTGTAAGCACAGCAGCACATTAGCATTTAGCATAGAGAGCTGATGTGAAAGCCCAAATATGCAATTAAAAAATCAAGTACTGTAAATGTGTTCAGTGCATCAATGTTAAAAATGTTGAAGGTTTGATGAAGTTGTTAAATTATCCAGATGGAAACTTCTCATCATCCTCGATTATCAGGAGAGCCTTTCTCATTAAAGTGAGGAAAGATAACTAATTTTTTGCAGTATTTTGTCAGAAATCTCCCAGTCGTAATCATAATGAATGAAGATCGAAATACAAATTTCTGTAGAAATAACAACCATGAAAAACCCCCCACACATTATCACTATGCACTTTTTAGTTTTAATTTCTCACCACATAGTAGGCTTTGTGTGAGCTTTAACATGAACATTTAACATTTTATTCAATGTAAATGTAAAATGCACCTGAAATGTTGAAAATGCTGAGATGTCATTTGATATGTCCTCATAATAATAGTTTGCATTGAACATAATGGAAAAAATGCTCATTAAATGCGAATAGAACAGTGGATCAATTAAAAACACATCAACAACATTGCAACAATTACTGACGTAATGTTTTTTGTACATAAAAATGAAAATCAAAGCAACCAAAGTTGTTGCATCCACATGACAGATCAGTTCTCCCAATGCTGGGGGGGAAAAAAGAGCATGAAAAAAGAGTCATCTTTAACTCCTCCTTCCAAACAACAGAAGAAAACTGCACACGCCGATGGCTCAAGGATGTAATCTTAGTTTTTTTTAATATACTTTCATATATTTTATTTTTTTGGTGAGCTGCCTACCCTGATTCTAACCCCACAACTGCTACAGGCAAGCAGGGATCAGGCACTCAGTCTGAGCAGGTAGCCCACATGCATTTGAGATGTAATGACATCTGACAGACTGACGGGCTGAGGACTAACATTTGTGACATCTGAATAATTTGCATAAACTAATGCGCACTTAATTCTGTTGTCAGACAAAGGGCTGAATGTAAAATTAGACTAGGTTGCTTTGTATAAGCTAGTGGTGGGCTGTTATTCCTGATGTTTGGCTGTGACAAACATGGATAAGGCAGACAAACGCTAACGTTTCCTGGACTCCAGTAAAAGCAATTCTGAGGCCTGATGCTGCTCCTTGTGGTTCTGTGATAGGAGGCTGGGACAACAGGGAATGTTGTAGGGCCTGGGAAGTGTGCAGAGTAGCAGAATTTTAAAGAATGGTTTGACAATACATGCTTGGAATTGGGAATTTATGCAATTAGCTTAATTTAAAATTAGAGTAAAAAATTATAGAAACTGGGGGAAAAAACTGTCTTACAGGAAGGGCACAGGTCAGAGGGCATCTTCGCTGCTTCTTTACTGCTAGTCCCAGATTTCCTCTTTTTCAGATTCTATATTCACATTTTCTTTAGCGCTATGCCTGCAATTTCCATGACTTCCTCTAACCTTGTACTTAGCTGCTTCCTTTTCATCAACATGAGACTCCATTTGCATTGGATGATTGAATGTGAGCAGCCAAGAAACACCCAAACACAGCACGAAGAAAATTCAGAGAATGCAGACAGACAGCAGGATCTGTGCAGACTGAGGGGCATTACTTTTTACATCATATTGTCTTAAGTCCTGCATCGTGTATCTTTAGAGACTCAGCCTGATTTGGTCATTTCTCCACAGGTGGCAGGAACAGCAGCAGACATTTCCAAGAGTCCAGTTTGTCAAAGGCTACGCTGAACACTTCCTGCCATATAAAACTGGCAAGTCATCATGCTGATTTCGATTTAGGCTTTAATTAAGTAGACTTCTTCTAGCTAGATGGACAAGAGGCTTATTCACAATGTCTGGAATGAGCGTGTGGTATTTAATATAATGAAAGTTGGCATTATTATGCAGTAATTGGAGAAAAAAGCCTAAAATATAAGCAATAGCATCTATATAAACAGCTCTCAACCTCCTCGATAGACTCTGTGAGCAGGAGGTTCTTATTTGCAGCACATCTGAAAGTTTAATCATGTCGAGGGCAAAGCAGATCACCAGCTGCCCCTGCACCAGATCGCCTTATGGCTGACTTCACATACACATTAAGCAACAAAAAGTAATGACCAGAATAATTATTTCTGAGTCTCCATCTAATTTAATGAAGCAGCTTGATGTCTTGTTCCTTTAAAAAACGGTTCCCAGGAACGCACACCGGCTCTTTGGGCACGGAGCAAATCGATGACACCAAGGAGGAATTCAGCTGTAAGGATAAATTTGACCCTAACGGGCTCGTCACAGCTGACCAGCAGTTTTCCATCTCTCACATGTAAATAATACAACTTTTTTTTAATTAGTTGGAAAGTGGAAAATAAAAAACAGCATTTTTCCAGTACTGTTTGTGAACTGGGGGTTTTCTGTGGGGGTCTGTGGTTGATGCTTAAGATAGAGAAAATGACGAGTCCACAATATTGACTTTTATACAACCTGTTTACATCCATCACTGCATTCTCATGACTGAACATCTGGTTTCTGATGGGAGACCGAAGCAAGATTAGCGTGCTAGGCTAGCTAGCATCGCCTCTGATTTTTATGCTTTGAGATCAGTTAGCATCTATGCTAGCATTAGCAAGCAAAAAAAAGCACTTTATAATGGTAACAGATGATGCTTCCAGGGGCAGGCTCCACCAGCACTTTCAGATTAGCCTTCATTTTTAGTCCCCTTATAGATACTGACAGTTAACCATAACCAAGACCTGACGCGCTCGCAGACTTTGTAGTCGAGGCTGAATCAGGTGACCCCAAAACTTTATCAAAAAAGAAAGTCTGATGTCTAATCTGAAAAGTAGAGATGTCCGTCTACTGAACCCAAACTTGGAGTAAAATATATTTTACTCAAATGACCACTTCATGAAATGTGTGAGGTAAGCCTTTGAAGATGATTTGGAAAAGCACATTAAACATGGACAAAGCCGTGCGCTCTTTACGAGAGCATGCCCACGTCTCCTGCACTCTGAGAAAGACTCAGACTCCGTTCTGAAAAGAAGAATGATGCTGAAAATGAATTTCAGGGCATGACAAACACATGCCACCAAGACAATGAAAGGCTAATGATAGTGAAGCACTACTCAGATTTCTGCAGCTTTCATTTAATATCTTTTTATGAGACAGGCATCATAATTCAGCCCTCTGGGTTTCATGTTTCACTGTCCAGCAAGCCAGTATTTAATGGAATTTCCAATTTAAGGCTATTTTTCATGCCCGTAATGGATTTTGTGAGAGAAACCTCAATAATAAGATACATTATGGTTGAGAACGGCGGGCTGCCAAGGTGAGCGCAGGCTCAGCTCTGGACTGCTGGCAGCCTCTGGGACCAAACTTACCCTCACACCGGCTTATTAACGCCACATTTATAGTGCAGTGGGAAACACTCTCATTTATGGTGGGCTCTTATTAAACTTAGATCCTTCACCACTAAAATACTTCTATTACTATGCAGATGTGACTGAAGCAGTGTTATGAAAATTAGAAAACCACACTCAGTCCATAAGGTAGGTGTTTGGGGTTTTTTTCCTCAGAGAAACTGAGGCAAAAGGTTTGTGAACAGAGAACAATGTGAGCTCAAGGTGGGACAAAACAGTAGAGGATGCCTCTTTGTTGAGCATCATGAAAGGAGTAGGACAACAACAATAGATGTTCAGGACAGTATTCAGCACCGATTCCTTGGGCTTCAAAAGCACTTCTGCTTTATCAGAAGAAGAAGATAAAGGATCACATAATGATTTTTTATTCAGTCAAACCTGATTGATGGAGTGTGTGAGTCTCCATCTCACTGGTGAAAATTATTGGGTTTGGTCATACTACCATAAATCCCAGACTACAGAGCGCACCTGATTAAAAGCCGCATGCTCTAATTGTAGAAAGAAAATCAATTCTGTACTTGTACAGGCCGCACCGGATTTTAAGCCGTATGCGTTTCACTTGTAATATGAGATATTTACACAGAAATATTACACGTGAGGATTTTTAACGTTCAATTTAATCCATAAGGTGAGATAAACATGGTAACATAAACATTATGGTAACATACAAAAATACATACTGCAAATGCTTTTTTTCCTCGAACAGCGCCTGTAACACGGCTACCTTTAAGTATACGTACGTATCGGTAACACGCAAAGTACGTTGCTTATGGTTTTTTTACGGAACAATGCACAAACAACATTACAACGTCTCTTAACAACCGATAAAAATATATACCGTATATATACTACTTATCATTTTGATTGGTCTACTGTTACCAGGCAAAATGTTTTTGGCCGCATGAAAAAAAATATGCATTAGCCGCACGTCAGTATAAGCCGCAGTGTTCACAGTGTGGGGAAAAAAGTAGCAGCTTATGACCCGAAAACTACGGTACCTTTTTTTGTTGCTCAGGAAACAGGGTCGGTTAGAAATAACCCCGACTGAACAATCTAAGTCTGGTTTTGTCATAATCACACATCATTAAGCAAATTTTATGTAAACTCAGTTAGCTCTGACGTTGTCAAATGTCTGTTCTTGGGTTAGAGGCTTTGAAAGCATCTGATTGTAAAGTAATTCAATTTGACAAAATTATAAGCGCTGGACGTCCGTGGATGTTGTTTGTAGACTAAACTTGTTCGAAAAGTAAAGTCTATTCAATCTATTACAAGGACTGGGATATAACCTGATCCCGCCCATCCCACTGTTCACGTTAAACATTTAGAGAAGTCTAAATGTTAAAATGCCGTTTGCTTAAATATGGTTCAAGGGTGAAAGTTTAGTAGACGAGATTCAACATGCAGAGCTTATATGTACAAGCTTCCGGTTACGAAGCTTTAATCTCACCCAAACCGATTTGCTCAACAAATAAAACACTGCAATAAACCAAACAATAACTTAGTTATCTAAGTGACCTATACATCATGTTTAACCTGAGTAAGACTGTGGGCGTCTGAAAACGATGTGTGGGGAGTTCGCTGTTCTCGCCGGCGTTAGTGAGCCTCGAGCTCCCGGTCAGCTATCGAGCTGGTGGGTAACAGACGTCTCCGAAAACGTCGGAGCACTTTTTGCAAATATGTATATTTGAAGTTTACACAGCTACATTCTGTGTAGCCTTCAAAACGGCCGTTTCTCAATATGCACGCACTTAGCATGTTTCCTTATGCTAAGTTAGCAAACTGAGGAAGAGTAATCTAGGTTCAAATCTGCCAGAGGACGAATTGCTCAGGAGGAAGAGGAGACAAGACTCACTGCAGCCATCGGTAAAAGTCATATTTTAAGGCTTTTTTTTGATGGGTTGAAAAACCCACGAGCTGTTTCCTTCATTAGCCGAGCCACTGGATGCATAATTTTACAGGATGAATTTGTCGCATTTATTTTTTGGATCAAACTTCAGTTTTTTGATTGCTCGCATGCAAATAAACAGATCTGACCAATCAGACTACTGCATCTGGAAACAAATGAATATTCAATGATATGGGAATAGTAAAATAATACTATTTTACCTCAGACACAAAGCTAGGTGTTGCTCCGGGTCAGTCTCTGAAATTATTCATTCACCTACTCAGCTGTAGTCCCAGTTCTGCCATCAGGAGCTCAAACTGGCCCACTGACATCCTGAAATGCAGTAGTGTGAAAACGTGTTTGCCCCCTTTCAGATTTCCCAGTGTTTTGCATATTTGTCACACTTACATGTTTCAGATCATCAAGCAAATTTTAATATTAGTGATTTTATTGATTAAGGAAGAAAGGTTATCTTGAAAGCTGTGTTTACTTTCACTAAACACACTCAGGCCTGATTACTGGCAGAGCTGCTGGATCAATAAATCAACATCTTGCCAGAATGCAGCAGGGTGAAGAGTGTGTGTGAGGGGTGTGTGGGGTCCTCCACACCGCTGGTGGCTTTGCAGATGCAGTGGGTGCTATAGGTGTCTGTGATGGAGGGAAGAGAGGCTCCAGTTAAGGTCAAAGTTTATGATTCAACAATAAGAAAGAGACTGAAAAATGTCATCCATGGGAGAGTTCAAGGAGAAAACCACTGCTGAGCAAAAGAACACAAAGTCTCATCTTGTGGACGTATGTAAGGACGTGGACAGCGGACCCAGCGAGGCCACCACATGATGGTGTTTCGTGTCTTCCGATGAAATGCCAGAAATAGCAAACTAAGCTTTGACGTGCATGAACCATGGAGGAAGATTATGATGCCAAAAATCCGGCAGCTTAACCACCACAGCAAACACATCTGGAGGTGGAAGTTCGGCGGCTAGTCCCAGGTTACAGCCTGAAGCAGCCTTGAGCTTCAGAGTTCTGGTTACTCCTGCTGATGTTGCTGGCTACAGTCCCTGTACTGTATCTCCCTTCGTATGCAGTTACAGCCCCTGTGGTGTCAGTGGGAACTGCATCACACTCCTGGAGCCTGTCTGCTCCTTCCATCCCACAGTCTGGGCCTGTGTGGAGTAAAATCAGAAAGCAACCGTGTGTTTGTGTGGGTGTAAATACCCCCCTCCCTGTAACAATGTTCCAATCAGAGTAAACTACAGTCACCTCTTCCACTTCATCATCATCACCTGCCACTGTCTCAGCCACTCCAAGTAATCGCTCTCTCTGCTCACCTTCACTCAGTCAGTTCATCATGATTAGCCATAAACATGATGTTTTCGAATCACAAGGATCCAAGTGCTCGTCGGAACATCCATCCATCCATCTCCTTCTACTTATTGGGGCCTCCCGATAGGTCAGCTAGCACCGGCTCTCCCTCTCCCCGGCCACCTCCTCCAGCCGGGGAGGTGGGGGGAACATCAAGGCGTTCCCAGGCCAGCCGAGAGAAATAGCGTGTCCTGCGTCTGCCCCAGGGCCTCCTCCCAGGGCACCCACCATGATAAGGTAGCGCGAATCGCTACCCAATCTTGCTGCAGGGGTTTGTGTCCCCGGGATGCCAGGGGCTATATTGTTCGGGGCCTTTTGCCCCCCTGGTAGGGTATTGTTAAGGTTCAAAAATTGGAGATAAGGAGTACGAAGGGCTCACAGGCAAATAACAACTCTGGTCCAGAGGATGTGATCAAAGCGAAGATTTATTGATTACACGCGTGGAGTCCGAAGCTGGGCAAGGTCAGCAATCGAACTGAACTTACTACAATTAGACAAGGTTTTATATGGGGACAACAACAAAGCCCCCCTCTTTTGCAAAACAGACAATAATACCGCTTTACGTCAATCCAAACCACAAAATGTTCCGTTACCTTTTACCATAGTTTTAAGAACATTACGTCTCATCTCCATCCCGGTGTCGCCCCATGTACGCATCCTTATCTTTTAAAACATCAGGCGCACTTCCCGTAAGCATCTGACAATATGCGGCAGAACTTGCACTTGCAGCCAAAAATACATCTTGACTTTTTACCTACTCAAGTCAATCTACTATGGTGTGTACGTGTGTGCGTGAGTGTGTGTGTGTGCCTGCTGTGTAGGCTATGTCTGTGTCATGACCTCAGCTCACCTCACACCTCTGTCATAGCCAGACATAAGGCCTGAGCTCATACAGAGTGACTTTTGGCCTGGATGTCACACTCGAATGATAATACCCCAACCCTGAAGGAAACTTACTTAAACTGAAGATAAATGAACCTTAAAACTTACTTAAAAGAATATACATGATAAATGATACAAACTTAAATCTTCTAAGGATATAAGGATATAAGTAATAACTAAGCAGGTGTGTTGCAATTCCTTTCAGAGCTCCTGTTCCCCCTCAGCTTGTATTGGCTGATCATTAACGCCCGCCAAGAGTTTCTGACCTTCACTTGACCAGGAGCCACAGCTCTTTAATAAGCTCAAATGCAATCATGTATAAAAGATTAAAATCATGTTCATAACACAGGTTTTTCCTTCTCAGATCTGCTAATATGTTTGCTCATCTCTATTACAATTTGATCATTGAAAATTACACTGATCAGCATACTATATGGAAATTACAGATTACATAATGGCAAAAGCATTTTATTTGACCCCTCATTCCCCCTTTTGACCTCTGGCTGACCAGAGGTCACCATACTTTCAGGTGCTTCACTCCTCGCCCCACACAGCGACTCCCATGTCCCTCAAGGGCATCATGGGCATGTGGGCTTCTGCTCCCGAATCCACTGCCTTCGTGATCACCTTTTCTAACAGAGCTCGAGCACAAGGAATGAGACAACAGCCACAGGTCACCAAAATACCCACCAGCACAGCCAATGAAAGCATAATTGAAAGTACAAACCCTTTCCACTGTCCGAAGACCGAGGTCATCCAGCCCTCCAGCGGATTATCAATTCCCGAGTGTTCGTGCATGGTCTTAGAGAGCGTTTTCAGTCCCTCTAAAGCTCGGGTGACTGACCCATCTGGAGCCGTGTTATTTGGAATAAAAGTACAGCACTGATCACCGAACATAGCACATACACCGCCTCGTTCTGCCAACAGCATGTCTAGAGCCATTCTATTCTGCACCCCCATCAGCGAGGTTGGGCCCACTTGCTCCACTAGTCCTTCCATCCCATCTCGGGTAAGGTTAGAGAGTCTCAGCAGATTATAGTGAACATAATTGATCCTGTCCACATTCTTATTTGGGGTCACAGGAAAGAGAGCAGCGATTATTGGAATATTTTCAAACCTGGCAGCTATTTGATCTGCAAGCTTATACTCATTTGGAACCCCCCTGGGCACTCCTATTGAGTCTATCCAGGTCGGTGAGTCCATCCTAGGATCATAAGCATGTGTTCCCTCAGCTCCTTTCTTTCCCAAAATGTGTCTCTTGCGCCTAGCTGTCAGTGTGCGTGTGTCGTGCTGTGGGATTGCCTTCACCCGGTTTCCAATTAGCATAAGTGGCGCCCCTAGCCTCACCATTGCGCACGTCCCCACGCTCCCCAGAGGAACACGAGCCAAAAGAGTTTTATGTCCACAATAATAATAAAGCCCACTTCTAGCCCAGGTTCCAATTAACGTGTTTTCGTCACTTACATTATTTGTAGTCCTCCCCGTTTTGGTAACTGAACACCAGCTTGGGTCAATTTCTCCCACCTTATATTTCACGTGATCTGTGGAGAACTTAAAACACGTATAATTATCTTTTTTCGGCATAAATGGTCCCGCCTCCGTATGTTTATCGGTCGGGGGAAATAAACTGGACAAAACCGTACAGTTTCCAGTGCTCACTGCTCCTCTAGTCAGTTGCAGCATACAGTCATAGCCCCACTGATCCTCTGGATGTAGTGGTGCAGGTTCTGTAAATAAACGTGGTCTAGCAGACGCACAAGCCACACAATTTGACACTTGCTGTTCCTTGGCATTTAATGCCATCCAGTCCAGCCACAGATTGCTGTCGCTGAACCCAGTAGCGCGTTCTATTAAATCCTTTGGTTTTAACCTCGTATAATCTACCGTGAGGACTCGCCTGACTTTTGGTTCCCGTTCCTCTGGTGCTGCGGTGGACGGCTCACTTCCTATTGGGTTGGGCTTTGGGTCAACGAGGTTTATCCTAATTACTCCTGTTGGATCTGTCCCTACCCTATCTATCCCGATTACCAGGTAAAACACACCTCCCGGACTTTCTGACCTAGGGAGAGCATTCCAAGGACCCAGGGAAAGGGTGATGGGGTTCTGAGAAGTGGAAAAATCCCTCTGAATTGCTATCCCTTTTAACCCCTCAGGCACTTCCGGCTGCCACCCTACTCCGGTCCATCCTACCACATTCCCCCAACCAGGAATACACCACTGACCTGCAGTATAAGACCCCAGCACAGCGTGACTTCCCCGGCTGGAGTGAGGGCTCCCTCCGCGCGTGCATATGTAAGAGTGACTACAAATCCACACATCATATCCCCTCCAGCTGCTGTTTGCCCCTTCGCAATCTACCACTTCACATAAGTCAAACGTATATGCACTTGTGGACCCTTTAACGTAGTCCAACTCTAGCCCCTTATATCTGCTGAGACACCCATCCTTTGTACCCGAGATTTCACGCTTTGTTCTCACCCTCGGCCCCGTTTCGGTGAACGATCCCTCTTGTGGTGCTGGAGTGGGCTGACCTCCGGTCCCGGACAGTTCACTTGGGTTTTTCTGCAAAGTATAAACGAGCAAACATACGGCCATAATTAATATCATCACAGACATCAAACTTACAATAACAAGTAACATTTTAATTTGTGCCCTCTCTTCATGAGGGTCTGATTCATGGCGTGGCATTTTCAGCGTGTATTTAATGATAAAAATAAAAGAATGTCAAGCGTGCTTTTCCTTTGTCTCTTTGTTGCTTGCTTTTTCTCTTTTTCAGAACTCTCTTCTGGCCACTCAGTTTGTGGTCCCTCCTTTCTGCAGGCGCGGCGATCTCCTCCTCAGCGGTTCTTCTTTCTTCGGCCTTCTGGGTGGACTACCAGTCGGCCCGTTGCACAGGGGAGAGGATTTATTCTGCCTCTTAGACTCGTTGCCCCCCGTGTCCGCCGGAGTCGGATCCTCGTCCACTAGGCTCTCGTCTGCTGCCGCACACTGCGTCCAATGGAACCAGGTGTCGCCTTTCCCTTTCAACTGGACCGCTGTAGCCGTCCGGGCTGCCACCTCGTATGGACCGGTCCACCTGGGTTCCTTCCACTTGCGTTTGATGACCTTTAGCCACACCGCCTTGGCGTCAGGGACCTCTCCTTTCTCTCTGGGGTTCTCACACGTCACCTGTTTTGTGAAACTGGACACAAGGGCTTTCAACTCGTTAAAATATTCAGCATGAGACCTGTTCCTTTTCTGGGGCTGCTCCGCCGAGACCACTGTCCAAGGTGCTGGAAACTGTCTCCCGGTCAGCAGCTCGTACGGGGTAAACCCTGTTGACTGATTCACAGAACATCGTATGGTCATCAAAGCAATGGGGAGTGCAGCTACCCAGTTTAACCCTGTTTGTGCACATATTTTTGCTATCTTATTTTTTAAATTCAGATTCATTCTTTCCACCTTTCCTTGAGACTGGGGATGATACACTGTCCCAAATTTATGCTGCACTCCCAACATTCTCTCTACTTCTTGCAGATCCTGGTTTTTAAAGTGTGTGCCATTATCTGATCTAATCCTTCGGGGAAACCCGTGTCGCGGAATGTAATGGTTAATCAAACACTTTATTACACTTTTCGCGTCTTCCTTCCGGGTTGGCCAAGCCTCTGGCCAGCCGGTCAAGGCATCAACACACACCAACAAATACCTCACACCACCGGGGCCTGTCTCAATCATCTCAGTGAAATCAATAACAATCTCCTCTCCCGGTCTCTCAGGCATCAAAAACTTACCCGGCTCTGGTTTCACTGCTGGTTTGGGATTATGTGCTCCACAGATTAAACATGTTCTGGCCTTTTCCTGTACCATGTTCCTTAACTCCGGGTGCCACCATCGACACAAGTTTTTCTCCATTTGTTTTATACCCACGTGGCCCAGTCCGTGAGCTTCACTTACCTTCTGCTTTGCCATTTTGGTCATCAAAACTGGACGCCCGTCCGGGCTCCTCCACAGACCTTCCTCCTGCCAGGCTCCTTTAGCCTGCCACACCCCCTTTTCCTCTGGGGCTGCTTCCTTCTGAGCCTGTCTGACCTCCTCCAAAGTGTTGGTACTCCCCTCCTCTTCTGCCGTTACCTGCACCATTTGTCTCTGTCCTTTATAGCCTGCGGCCTTTTTTGCAGCTTCATCAGCGGTCCGGTTTCCTTTTGCCACCGGGTTATCTCCCTGTGAATGTCCTTTGCATTTTACAATACTCACCTCATCTGGATCCTCTAGGGCCTTCTCCAGTTCCTCCATCTCCTTTTTGTGGCAGATAGGTGCGTTGGTTGCAGTTCTGTATCCAGCTCTCTTCCACTGAGCCAGTTCCACCTGTGCGGCTCCAAACGCATATGCTGAGTCAGTGTAAATGTTCACTTTCAGGTTCTTGGCCAACCGCAGCGCTCGGATCAGGGCTATCACTTCAGCTCTCTGGGCTGACTGCTGTCCCTCAATCCTTCCTGCTTCTATTACCTGGTACTCCTGTCCTACTCTGCGAACTACAGCATACCCTGCTTTAAGTCCCTCTTCATCTCTGTGGCAGCATCCATCTGTGAACCACTCCTCTGCTCCTGCTATGGGTTCTGCTTTTAGATCCTCTCTCACTTTCTCTTCAACCTGGGCTCTCTTCACACAATCATGTGGTTCCCCTGACCCCATTAAATCTGCCATGTTAATCCCTTCATGTGTGAATGTCAGATTGGGTGCATCTAAAATTTTGCTCAACCTCTGTTGTTTCAGTGGGGTCATTGTGAACGCCTGTGAGTTCACATAAGCCACTTGTCAGGAGTTTTCCTGAATTGCAACCCAGGTCTGAATAAAACGCTCAGAGACAGGTTTTACGTGTACACGGGGAGACTCAGAGAGTCTCTCTCCGCTGCAGTAAAAAGGAAGAGTCTTTATTCAGAGAGCACATACAGGAAGAGAGAAAATAGTACTGCAGGCTTCCTGTGTAACTTCCCCATTTAGGAGTCTGCACGAAGTTGCTGAGTTTAAGCTGAATACTGAAAAGAGCAAACACATTTAGATAATGAAACGTACCTTTAAGCATAACATAGTAAAAATCCCAAAATCCCAAGAAATCTCTTAACATTCCCTCCTGTTGTACATATATATATGTACA
>CAKLIZ010003081.1:0-18265 GCA_922035795.1 Oreochromis mossambicus
CACACACACACACACACACACACACACACACACACACACACACACACTGTCCAAAGAGACATTTGTTAGATTAACTGGTGATTCTTAATTGGCCAGAGATGTTAGTATGTCACTGGTTGTCTGTGTGTGTTAGTGCTGCAATAATAGACTAGTGACCTGACCAGGGTGTGCTTCGGCTCATGACATCTAGGGTAGGCATCAGCACCTCCAGCATGGAAGGATAGATTCATTATGGGTATAGGTGTTGCAATCCCAGAATGTCCACACGCACTTGATTTGCGTGTCTAGCTGATTTGGCTTTCTAGCCACTGGCCGGAAAAATGAACTTGGGACATCATCTCATCATAATTGGCTGTTTTGCCCTTTTAAAGCACAGCATACCCTCAGCTGATCAGACCCAGGTGTGTCCCATGGTTCATCTTTGGTGGTCAGCTGGTAGCTCAGGTAGTGTTCTAGATAAAGACAATGTTGGATAACACCTCCCACCCACTCCATGACATGCTGGTCAGTCACAGGAGCATGTTGAGTGAAAGACTGAGATTACCGAAAAGCACCACTGAACGACACAGGAAATCATTCCTGCCTGTGGCCATCTCCCTGTACAACTCATCCACTGAACACACTGTTTACTGCAACAGCTACACCCTTCTTGCACATGTTCTTTTTCAGCTATTTATTAATAAGTGACTTTTATATATATATATGCCTGTATATATTGTGCTATTCTTAGTTAGTGTATTGTCTGTCTCTGTTAATGTTTGTTTATAATGGAGCACTGTAACGAAAAATAATTTCCCCTAGGGATCAATAAAGTATTCTGATTCTGATTCTTTCTTTTAAACCACAGCCATTGACTGCTTTGCCGATGGTCTTTGACCTCCCAAGGACCTGTCAATTCAACAATGAGGACAGATTGCTGAGAATTCGGCCACAGGATTAGGTCTGGTGTCAGGTTGGAGTTGGCAGTCTAAAAAGGGAAGGTACGTTTTCTCTCCAGGCCAACAAGCATTCTTCAGCCATGTCCAGGAGGCCTGATCCTAGATGTTGGTTCATGGTTATGTAGAGTAACCAGCTAGTGTAATGCTGTTCAGACTTGCTCATTAGCTCTGTATTGTTATTCCTTGTATCTACTACAGTAGCTTTGCATGATTTAGAGTTCAAGATAATAATTATTTACATTACACTTGACCTTGGTGAAAGCTCCTCACCCACTGACTGAAATTAGCCTTTTAGCTCCCTGCGCTCTCCTCTTCAACAAACTTGGCTCTATTTCATTTGCCCACATAAACAGAAGCTTTGAACAGAAGATGGGTTTTTGTGGTCACAGCCTGAGCTGTGTGCCTGAAATGAGCCAGTTAATGATATTTGCTCATGCTGAGATCATACAGTCATGAGCAGAAAAAATGCCTTTGGGCAGTTTGAAACCCGAAGTCTGGCTCACAGGGATTACTTGGATATATGTTGATCTTATTATTTCAAACTTAGTATAATATGAGAATCCACCACTGTGATTGTGTGTATGACAGAAAATAAGAAAAAGTGTTTCCCTCCCTCTGCTGCATCTGATTACTTACCCATCGGATGCAGCAGAGGGAGCTCTCGTCTTGTCTTTAAAGCTGTGGCTGTTCACCTTCTACTTGTCAGCAGGGGTCAACCTATGGCCACATTTCCTTGTTTTGTCCCCGAAGTGGAGTATCCCATAGCTGATATCCAAAATGCCCTCCTGCTCTGAAGGACAATGTGTTCTGAGCCACAATCATTGTCATCACTCATTAGCATTTAATATAAAGTAAACATTTATCAGCAGCTGATGGCAGTGCCTTGGATATGAAACCGTTCACAGATGTGTCTGCACATGTTAATGTAGGTCTGTTTCTTTGATTGTTTGCTTTCAATGTTAGAACATTTTTACATCAGAGCTCAAACGATGGGAAACCCTTAATCACTGTAATTAACCTGGTATATATTAGTACACGGTATATCCTGTGTGATTAGTGGTATTAATGTTTATGGATACACTTGATTACTATTATACTACAGTCTTTGGGCACAGTGTTATAACAGTGCCAACAAATCAAAGTATTTGGGAATTATTTTTCACTGGCTTTGCTCAGTTACATAAGATGTTGTAGCAGTAAGAAAGAAGTATTGTTAATGAAGTTTTATAATATTTGGGGGCATTTAAATTGAAAAATTGTATTACTCAGTTGCATCAGTGCTGGCTATTATTTTAGAAATCTGCATACAATGAATCAGACCTTTATAGAAAGAATATGATTTGTATTATCTCAATGATTTGTCAACATATTGATCAACACGTATAAAAACATAGAAAAAGAAACAAAAAGTCACAATTTGTTCAGTTTCCACATTGTTGCAGGCTTTAGTTAGCTTTAATTTTGTAGATATTGGTTAAAATTGATTAATAATAATAATCACATTTTCTCTCTTTTGTCTGTCAAACCTGAACCTGACCAATTTTGCTTACTCAGTACACGTCTCTGAGCTAAACCTCTGCTCCTTCTGGTCTTTATCTAGACTGTTCTGGCTGGCAGCCTGTAACCAACCAGGTGTAATAACAGGCCACAACAACACACGGCTACCTTTACGGCATTTTGACGATGACAAGTTTTTGTTTTGTCAGCAAAAATAACAGACCCTTAGTTTACTGTCTGGAGCCCGGTTGTAGGCGGAGCTTGTGAAGTTGAGCCGATTAGATCAGAAGACTGGAACTTATCGCAGTCGAAGACGTCTGACACGCCACTTAATTATAGAGTTGGAGCTGCTTAGTTATCTGAGGACAACACCCAAATAAAAAGTATATCCTGTCACAGTCTTCAGGTCATGACTGAGTGTCATTAAAAGTAAGTCCACCTGTTGATAATTTGACAGGAAACACCATCTACAGGCTGTATTTTGGTCATGGAGGTCAATGCCCGGCAGAAACTGGTTTACCTCAAAGCTTTGATTAAAAACAACCTGGTGAGTTCACTTTCCAGAAACCATCAACTGGTTTGATATTTTTATAAATACAAGTACTGTACACTTAAATAACCTCTGGGGATGACTCGGATCCTTCAAAATATGAAGGTAATATGTGGTTTAATTAAGATGACCAACCAGCCAGTTATTGTGTGATCATTTCCAGACGTTTGACAGTTTTGTCTTTTTTCATGTAAAAATGACAAATAATGAAAGCATGAAGATAAAGAAAGCAGAAACCTTTAAACAAAAATGATGGTGCTCAATATTGCAAAATTAGATTTCTATTAGTCAGATAGAAAATCTGAGGTGAAGCTCTTCTTTTAACTCCTTTTTAATTGAAAATACTTCAAAAGCTTGAAATGCTGTCTTTCTTTCCTTATTGGTATTATTTCAAATCAATATCCAGAATTGGCTTAAACCTAGTTTGCATCTGCAGTTCACTGGCAATGTGCATGTAGAAGATCACAAAAATGTCACATTAGAAGTAAATCACAACATCTACACACCCACAATCACTACACAAGTAAAATGCTGGAGTTTAAGATCGAGTTTCATAGAGTTACTAATCATTACACACAGAAAACATTTTTTATTGGATCTCTAGTAAAACATTAAAGTTAAAAACATCTCTCACTGAGTGGACGTGACCTCAGTGTCTGCAGTAATGGTTGTGACCCTGCTGCAGGCCTGAGGCCTTTAGTAAGCGTAATAAGTAATGAACTCAATAAGTGCATTTCAGAGGTAATCTAAATTTAATCCTACTCAAAAATGCTGCAGACAAACATAAACATGTTTCAACCAAAGCATTATTATTCCAGTCTGCAGTCATTTATAATTGGCAGCTCTGTTCTGTTCTGCCTTTCCACCTGCACGCATGGAAAGCCTGGTGTGGAGGTGGTCTGCAAAGCAGGTTGAAGCATCAACAGAAACCGTAGGCAGGCTCAAACAAGCTGATGAGACTTTCAGATTTTTTTATTTGCCAGTACGATGCAAAGAAATATATCAGCAGAGGATTGGCACCCGAATCATGTGTTATGATGCACAGAGACTTTGGCTGAGCTCACTGTCATGTAGGATTGTATTTAAGATCAAGAAGATGTGGTCTGTGCAGCTTCCTGTCGTCAGGATGTTTGCAGCGAGAGTTGGTTAGAGACCTCTTTATCTTTGATTACACTCTATGTCGCTGAATGAATGTAAACTAGTAGCGATCAGTCGATGGATAACAACTTTTGCGAGGCTTCTCATCAGCTGGGACTGTGAGTTCAGGCAGTTTAGACAGCTCTGACTCAGCAGCCCCCAGATGATATCTGTGGACTGGAGAGCTGCAGGTGGGAGGAGGAGGAGGGGGAGCAGTCTAAACAGGGAGCTATGCTAACTATGTAGTCGTGTGACACAGCAGTCTCTTTTAAAGGCTACAACCCCCACTCACTGCACCTTAATCCTTCCACACTAGATGACACACTTATAATCAAGTTCTCACTCTGTCCTCTGAGAGCCAGCTAGTAGCCCCAATAACCTAATGTGCAGCAAGGACTGAAATGAAAGCGCTGCAGGGATCTGGATGAAACAGGCTGGAGCTGAGCAGAGGGATGGGAGAATAACAACTTGAAAAGTGGCTTTGATTTAGAAATGCTCCCTTACATCATCACTGTGGCAGGCAAACAGCTTGAAATTAAAAGTAGAAGGTCAAGGTGTGGTAGAAGATTAGATTAATAGACAAAGTTCAAAATCTGTATCCCTTAAAAACAGAGAAGATTTTTGTTCTATTAAACATTGTTTTTAATTGAAAATAGTCCGTTTGATTTTCAGAGCTAATAAGATGGACAATATGGCCCTCAAAAAACATTTTTTAAGCTACGTTTTGCTGCTGGGATGGAGATAAACACAGACCAGTATTTTTAATGATGAGCTCTTTTATTTATTTATTTAATATCCTTCAGTGCTGATTCATTTTCCAGCTGCGTTCTACATATCCAGTGTTGGGGATGAGTACATGGTGCTTGGGTTTCGACAGGTACAAGTTGGACAGTACATGATATTCCACCAAGCCAGGTTACATGACCTGTTTATCCATTTCACTCTTTATACCCCAAAGGTCACCTGTACTGAGCCTTACTGAACTTCACGTGACTCATAGCTCATTTTGAGGGCATAATAATAGCTGCTAATCACAGACATGAAGTATTGCGAAACAAAGTTTCCCAAATGCTAAGAATAAAACAACCGAAAGGGAAAGTGCCCTCAGGGGGCATCTGCAGGTATCAGCACGAATTGTTTGCTGTTCTGTCAAGAGGGAGCTGATCTTATATCACTTTTGTTTTTTTGGAGGGGGGGCCATAGATTGCATTAGCGTGTAAAACTTCTGAAGCATCTATAATGTACATTATATAGTGTATACTGCACAATATTTAAGGTGTTAAAGTATTTCGATGCCTTCCTCCATATATGTGCTGCTGCTGCTCATTTACCTGACTCTGTCTGTCCCACATTATGATTCATGTGTGGTAGAGTAATTAAATGGTGGCCATGCAGTCTAAAGACTTTTCAGAGCCAACATGTGCTTGAGCAAAACACAGAAGCGTCACACTGCGCCTTTACTGTGACTCTTTGTGATAAAGTCATAATCACTGATTACTGATACTTAACTGAAGTTTAATAGCTTTTTACTGGTTTAACAATAAAATGATGATAAATTAAGTTTGCCAGCTGGTAAATAACTGGTTTGTAAGCCAGTCTGATCATTATCCACAAAGTGAATGTAACGGTGTAACTACTGTTTATAACAGTCTGTAAATGGTTAATAAATACTGTTTAGTGCATCTGTAAATATCATTTGGATTGCTTTAATGAAGATGTTTGTTATGCCCGGTGGCTCGTGTTTGTTTGCAGAGACTTTATATTTAGTTTTTCAATGATAAATGGTTAGTAATCATATGACATTCCTATTATTGGGGGATGCCTAGAGCCTCTCCCATCCCTTTGAATTGGACAAGTGGTTAGGAAAATAAATGGATGGGTGATTAGTAAATCTTATTAAATGCAGTTGTTGTGATGCAATCAATTTTAAAGGGGGATTTTCTATTTGCTTTGCTTGGACTTGTTTTTCCTGACAGCCAGTGTGAATGCTTGACTCTCTGGCTGTTCGCACACACACTTACTCATCTGCTAAGATCTCTTTTAAAGTGACGTGTTGCTTGTTTTGGTTTCTTCTCTTTTTTTAGAAAATGCAACTCAACTGCACTTATTCCAGTCAGAGTAGCGGTTTTCCCGGTCTCCTTACAGGTGACTGTAAGTGCTTTCTTTAGATTGTTGGACAGTGTCTGGGTGGTGTTGGTTTCTCTCTCTGCTGCCTGTGACTCACTCTGAAACCCCATTGTGTTTTATTGCAAACACTAGCGCCACAGCGGACACATCTTTTTAAAAATCCTATCATGGTTAGACAAATAGTCCGAATCACAGACTGTCACAACAAAGAAGGTCAGCATTTGTCTGTGGCTGCACTCTGCCAGAGGCTGAAGCAATGATACTATCTCTGTTACAGGTTTTTCTTTCAGTTGGTGAAGATAGTACCAAATGCAAAAAATAAAATAACATTTTAAAAATCGACTAATTTTGAGCTAAAGTTGCTTTTTCATTTACATATAGCCTTTTTTCTCTTTATACAGAGAAGTGCATAAAAGTATTTTTGTGAAATCTTATACCAAATATGGTAAAAGGTTTCAAAGCTAGGCCTATCTCAAAGACTGTCATAGGACTTCAATGGTAAATGTTTGAATACCTGGAAGTCTTGGAAAGATGCTTTAATCGCAGCTAATGGCAGTTCTGGTCTCATATATACTGCCCGATTAACACAGGGCTACACACTTCACTTACCTCATATGCAGACCGCCTCACCTTCATCTGAATCAGCCTTCAGATTTTCTGTTTCTGTGACCTGAAGTTCTTAGTCTGTGGTAAACAGAGCATGAATCATGCTTCTCTGCTGTTAGCATTTCAGTGAAAGATAAAACCTTGGTTGTGGTGTTATGTTTAAAGATAAAACCTTGTGTAGTCTCTGTCACCACATTTTTAACCACTATTTGATTACTTGGTGCAAAGACATGACAGGTCCCCTCTCTGGTGAAGGTATTTTGCTTATGGTTCATTCACTTAGATGCTTAACCTTCATCATGCAACGTGTTACATGTGGGAAGTTTGACACTGAAAGGCTGTCTTCACATCCATCCACTGAAGATTTGAAGTTTCCAGGCTCACCCTGAATCCAGTTTAATCCATGAAAATGTAAGTTGATTTTGGGGCAGCACAGTGGTTAGCACTGTTGCCTCACAGCAAGAAGGTCCTGAGTTCAGTTTCACCATCAGGCCGGGGTCTTTCTGTGTGGAGTTTGCATGTTCTCCCCATGTTTAAATGGACTAACAATGAGGTGGAGTTGTTGCTGTGAGTACAACAAAAGTACAAAGTTGCAAAAGTGAGTGAGAATTAAATAATTTGAAGAAAAGCTATCTGAAGCATGTACAGACTGATTAATTTTTAATAGGGCTGTCAAAATTGAGCGCAAACAAAACAACTGCTGTATAATGCCCTCCGCTATCTTAGTTTAACTGGTCACATGACTGCATCACATGACTAAAATGTGTCATTGTTTTTGAAAAGGCTCCAGGTTCGCTGTCCACACTGTGACACGAAAACGGCGTTTTCAAATGTATCCGCTTTGGAGAGCGTTTTCAAAACGCTCCGTTTTTCTTGACCGAAAACGCCGTCTCAGTGTGGACCGAAGGCCAAAACGGAAAGAAAAAGATGCGTTTTCAAGCGAAAACGTATTAGTGTGGACATGGCCAAAGACATGCAGATAGTGGGGATAGGTTAATTGGAAACTCTAAATTCCCCATAGGTGTGAATGTGAGTGTGAATGGTTGTCTGTGTCCATGTGTTAGCCCTGCAAAAGACTGGCGACCTGTCCATGGTGTACCCTGCCTCTCGCCCCAAGATAGGCTCCAAGATAGCCCGCCCCCCCCACGACCCTGAAAAGGATAAGTGGCAGAGGATGGATGGATGTAAGATGATTTTGTGACAAGCTAACAGCTAACAGCTCGTCAAAAAGAAGAGTCTCGCTAAAAGCTGTTATTTTGGATCAAAAAGTTGCTGCAGTTTAAAATATTTAAGCTGATTAACTGAACTTTTAAGCCATTTCATTATTACAGTTAGCTTTCTAGTGTCAAAGTGCTATTTGTGATTAAAAGGCATCATATTCAGTCAGTCTTATTTATGATTGAAACCAGAGACTGTTCAGTTTCTGAATTCAGAGAAAATTGAAAGCATCAACAGACCTTTTACAATAACAGGAAAACTTTGTACTCTAGTAAGTGGCAGAGGTCAATGAGATTATTAAATGCCATGTTTGCAAGTCTGCTCAGCAAATCTGGCTGCTAGCTTACACAGGCTGTAAACAGGCCGTAATTAGCAAGTCGAGCTATCTGATGTCTCCCCGTCACCAGAGCTGCTTGTTTGTGCACGAGACTTTGACACCGGATCCAACAAATAATATTCACAAACAGCTTAAACTGGAATCAGTTTATTTTTGGACATCTCAGTAGTCGCATATGGAAGGAACCAAAAATAACTGGACAGGAAAACACTGCTCTTTCCATTACACCATCTGCTGAGGAGGTTTTATTTCCAGCTTTTTTGGTGTCCTTATTTGTGTCTGTACTGTGGCTCACTAAATCAACTGTTCAACTAGAACAGTAATAGAAAGATTTCAGTGAAACCTAGGGCCAAAGGTCAAAAGCGGTATGTGACAAATTAAGTACACACCATCAGCCAGTAGAGACACTTTTAGTAGAAATAAGCATGTGCATCACTTTATCTGTGTCTTCCATTGTTGTGGAGAAATTTTGGCCCACTGTTTTGCTTTTAGGACCAGGTTTTATGTTGGCATTTTTGCATTCATTGGATAGTGGATCAGTGAAAGCTTGGAGAGAGGAAAGAGCAAAGTGCTGCAGATCAGACTCAAACCCAGGCCACACTCCAGCTGTGTGGCATGTGGTTGCCTATTCACCCACTGACCTGGCCCATTCTTCTTTAAAACTTTGCTTCACTTCATTGTGGTGTGTGGGCACTCTTTTAATCACAGCTCTCTCGGAGGTCCTGGTACAGTATTTCAATCAAATTGCGGTCTGGACTTTGGCCGGGCCATTACAGCATCTTCATTCTTTTCTTTTCCACCCATTCTGCTGAAGATTCGCTGCTGTCCTGTTGCCTGAGCTATGGGCCGAGCTTTAGCTGTCAAACCTCACTATAGAAGACTCCACTCTCCCCTTTGGTTTTGTCTGTTCGAAGGACATTGTTCTATAAGTCTTGTGGCTTATTCAGATATAACTTTGCAAACCTACGCTGTGATGCCATGGTCTTTTTAGAGAGAAGAGGCTTTCTCTGCAGAACTGTTACAAATAATCTAATTGTACTGCCATGAACTTCAACATTTAACATGCAGGCCTATAGTTTTTGTTCTTTTGTGAATAATCTTTCTCACTGTACAATCAGACAACCCTCTAGGAGACAGTGGGAAGGAAAAACTCCCTTTGCATTTGATTAGCAGCACAGATGCTATCACACTTCCTATGGAAGCAGTAAAGGTCTAATTATTTTTCACCCACTGCTTCTACTTTTAACATCAGCGATTTTATTTTAATTTTGCCAAGAGACATATTTTTTTTTATTGTTCTTATGTTATGTATAAACCTTTTTCAGTATGACTGTAACTATGAATGCACATCTATGGCATGAGATACGTCCACTGGCTTTTCAACTCAGTTCTCTGAGCCGTTGCTTTGTGTCATATCTCATTGGTGGCAGTCTTTAATCCTTTTGGCCAGCAGCCTGATGAAGAGAACATTGTTCAGTGTCTCAGTATTTACATCTCCAGTGTTGTCTGGGTGAACAAACCCTTGCAGCTCAGTGGAGTTTTGCTGAGGAATGTCAGCAGCTGGCATTAAAACTCAGATCCAGCTTCCATTTTCTTGACCCTGACGGCTATTTTCTGTTTAGCCTCAAATATATTTTTGTCTCATGTGACAGTCTAAAGATGTTGTTGATACCTTGATGTGATTTAATTTATTCAGAGTGCAGTCCTCGCTTTTATGTTACACAGGACACTTTTACCATCACTTCTCATGACAGTTATACACCGTCTTTGCTTTTTCTGCTTCCCACACAACACACGCTAACCCCAGACCTTGTACTGATTGTTTGTTATGTAAAATATCACCAGAAGCGAGCATTAGTATTTATAGCAGTGCAGACAGCACATAATCTTTCCTTAGACTACACAAACATCTGCAGAAGGGGAATTGGAGGAGAAGAGGAAGAGAAGTTGTGAAAAGAAAGAAAAGAAAAAGAGGGGGGGGAAGGCAGAGGGGAGGGGGGGGAGAAAAGGAAAAGTAGACCAAAATAGGAAGGGAAGAAAAACAGGGGAGTCAATGTGATAAAGAGATAAAGGAGGAGGAGAGGCAGGAGCAGAGAATGGGACAGGGGCAGGAACCGGTCTAAACCAGCGTGGTCTGACTCTTAGGGCTACATACCCCTCCCTCCTCTAACCTCCTCCTCATCTTTCCTCTGACTCAGACTGGCTGAACTTTTTCTTTTAGCACTCCGTCATGTGCTTGTTGTCACCGGGAACAATTTGGATACACATTTCTCAGAAGTGTAAGGGGATCCAGGCCGAGTGAGGGCAGGGGCGGCAATCGCAGGACGATCCCAATCAGAGTGACAGGCAGGTGTTTCCCAACACGTTACATAAGAAAGAGGGAGGGGTTCATAAGGAAAAAAATGGGGTGTATTGATTATCATCCAGACATGCATGGGATTGTTGAACCTCCACACATTCCTCTGGTGGGACAGTGTGTGCCTTTGCATTTGTTTTACTGTACATGTTGTTTGTTCAGAGTTTCCATTTAAAAAAACATGCATGTACTGATGAAGCATTTTGACAACACAAAAATACATATTTCTTGGAATATGAACAGTTATTCAGGAAAGTCGGCATTAGAAGGTTATAAAGCTCATAGCATATACTACACTAAATAAATATATATTTATTAATCCTAATGGGGACATGAATTAGCCACAAAAACTGAGGTGAAAGGTGACTGTCCTGGAAGCTGCTTTAGCCAGTTGTTTGTGCCCCGGGGTCTCATGATACTATCATTCGGTCTTGTTTTTGAATAAGTGGGAGCTGTTCTGAAACCTCGATATGGAGCGAGTCGGGGCAGTGAGGTCAGAGGCAGCGTCTCAGTCTCTGGGACAAATTCTGTCTGATGGAACCTGGCTGTCAGTCACTGAGCTCATGAGAAACAACGCTGTTCCTGGATTCAGTTGCCAGGTCCTAAACATACTTCACTGACCTCTGGCTTCACTGGAGATTATGCAAAATCTATTAATATATCATGCATTGCATTCCCGTCTTCACTCGGCAGAGCAAACGTGGGATCGTTGCATGCTGCGGCCAGTTCGCGGCAGTTTGCTTCGGTTACACAAACGCCGTAAACAAGATCTCACAAGCACTTACGTAAAATGGAAGAATGTACTTTAAAAATAGTTGCTTAACTAAGTTACAAGAAGCATTCTCAGCAGAATGTAGTCATGAATTCATTATGAATAAAGGACCTCGGGGACCAGTTGCGTGACATTAAGTAGATGCATCGATCCATAAGTAGAATTTTTAAGTGGACTGTTTTAACGACTTAAAGCAGAGGTAGTGATGTCCAGCTGGTGATGAGGGCCCCTGACTTGATCCTGTTTGCGGGATTCCAGTCCACTGGGGTAGATGCTCTCAGCGAGGAGGCCCTGCTAGAGGTCAGACTACTCACCTCTGACCTCGAGCGATAGCTTTGCCAGGAGCTCTCCTGCATGCAGAGCAGTAATCAGTCAGTTCTAGTGTGAAATAGTAATCTCTCTGTGCTGACTCTCAAGCTTTAGAACTCGTGACCAAAGGCAGCTGTAAAGTGAAGGAGAAGCCTGGAGCTACTGCCTTTGTCTCTTCTCTTTTCTTGAGCTTACTCCAGTTTTTACATGGTGTTTACTGCACCGGGAGGACGTGATTTTGTCATGTGCCTTCCACTTGGTCCATGCAGTGGTTACTGAATACTTATAAACTCATAGAAAGCACATCATATGTTTTCTACCTGGAGGTGTAAACAGACCTAATTGTGTCCAAGCACACAGCCACATGTGTGGATATTGTTTTTCCAGGTTTTCTCTCCACGCGTCCTTTTCTGGTTGTTCTTGCAGACTTCCTACAAACATGAAAGGCATGGAAATTGTTGCAGAGGGGTATGACATTTTTATTGGTCCTAATCTATCAAATTGTGATAATATGAAGATATTTTTTTTTGTGATACCCCTGTTATCTGCTTCTGTCAGTCAACCAGCCCAATGGCACTTTTGATTTGGAAGCTGCAAAGCTGAGGCCACTTCAGATTGTCAACTGACGGTCTATGTTGTTTTTAATCAAAATGCCACAAGTGTTAGAGTCTACATAAACTCACTGGTACACAGTAGCTGAATACGTCGAGAGTGAGACTTCAGTAAGCTTTTTGTTTGTGAAAGTAGCTTTTGCAAAACCCCAAAATGACTGCATGACACATAAGAAAAAAAAAAAACGATCCAACTCTTACATCCTTCAGCTTTTGAGTGTCAAACTTCAGTGAATAAATAGTGATTAAAAACAAATCCTGGATCTCCAAATCCTCCACCACCTCACTGATTACAAGAATATGCTCTATAATCCAAGTAAAGCATAGTTAAGTAAAACGGCTCCATTTGCCACAGCTGGAAATCAGTACCACCTGGACAGAGGCGAGACGGCCCCACTTAGTTTTTCCATTGCTCAACACTCCAGCTGGATTTTATTTATTACTCTGGAAATGCCTTTCTTGTGATAATCAATGTCTATATATAGATGTGCGTATAGAAAGTGTTGCATTTTCTTGCAATCTGTGTTTGCATCTGTGTCATAGTAATAGCTGCTTGAACAACACAACTTTGCCTTTGCCTCCTATACAGTAGGAGGTCAAAAATCTCCTTAACTGACAGCTTTTAAGTTGGCCTCAGGTGAAACATGACCTGTGTATCTCTCAGAACCAGGTTTGCTTAAGGTGTGCAATTCAAAATAAACCAGGCCTCTAAACTGTGATCACTTCCCTGCCCATAAAACCAACTGTCCCGCTAAGACAGGGGCACAAATGTAGTAACTAGTGCACAGTCTGAATGTGATAATCACGTCTCTTACCATCGCAGATGCAAAGATGTGCGCAGGAATGTGAATGGAAGCAGCTGAGCCTGTTGTTGCAGCAGTAAGTGTGGCTGTTCAGGGAGATGTTTTAGTAACACAGCTGTGCAAACGGCCCTTCTCTCAGTCAGTTCATTATATTCCAGCAAACGCTGTAGTAAAACATAAATATTGCCCACGTTACTACTGTGTAACGTTTTTGTGAGCCCTCTGATTCAGCCTCAACCGTAGGCCCAATGCGCACACCTGAGAAACGGTTTGTGATGAAACGAGTACAGCACACCGGGGGGGGGGGAAGCTGTATTTAAAGCTGTGGCGAAAACATAGCGATCATCTTCTTCGTCTGTTCCTGCGTGTGCCCACAGTGTGATGCTTGAAGCCACTTTCCATATGACACAGCTAAATGTCGCAGCCTTCATTCTTCGTAGAGGGAGGGGTGAACGCTGTTGCATTCTTTCTCTGCATTCAGATAGCTGTACCACATGCCAACGGGCACCCCATGCCAAAGCCCCCAGATCTGCAAAGGGCAGTCAAGGCGCTAAAATGACCACCCCGACCCATAAGCCACCTCCCCACCCCAAACCCATCCGCTAACCTCGCAACCTCGCTGTGGTGCTCGGCCAGTGAGAAGCAGCGCAAACCGGCATGAGCCAGTGCTGAGAGCTCTGTCGCCCCTGCGCCCCACCCCCTGCCCCTCCGCCTTCCTTGAACTTCTTTCTCCCATATGTGCACGCACACCAGATTATTGTGCTTATGAGGACTTGGTGTTGTCTGTTTTTCACCCTCAATATAACATTGCTCTATGAACACAGATGGAGTACATTTGCTAAAAGAACAGTTTTGTTTCACTGCCAATGCTTTGACTGGACCGACTTCATTCTTGTCTTAAATGTGTCTGACACTTAACCTGATATAAACAAAAATTAAAAAAGCATTTACCCCCTCCTCTGCACTCCTAACCCAAACATTGTAATTACACTCCTAAGTATGAGTCTGAACTTAATATTAGGAAACATTATTCTTGTAAAAATATCTCGGTCTAACAATCAAGAAGAGAAAAACAGTCACATTTTGCGCACACACTGCAAAACACACTTCCTCTTCTGTCCCCCCAAAACACTCTGACTGTTTTCAGCTGCATATGTTGATTGGCAGAAAATACGATTAACTCTTAGTGACTGCTCTGTTACGACTGGCTGAAAGTGAAGCTCATCACACATGGTTTTCCTGTATAGATGCCAAAAACCTTACACCCATAAAGTTACATATGTCTTTTTTCCTGTTACTGAACCACAGTTGCAGTATGGTTGGTCGGTGCTGCGTGTGCCATCTGTGCAAGGCTGGTGAATGCAATGGGATCAGTTCACTGGAGTAAAAATTATTTCATGCCATGAGAATTTGTTACTGTGTGAGAAAAACACCCTTTTAGCCAGAGTGGTCCAAGCTCGCAAAGGCATTTTCCTGTTGTTGAGTAGCTGGGAGATATTTTTGTGAGCCAACTACCAATAAAAGTTTTTATTTTCTTGACCCATTTTCTTGAGCTTTAAAGGTAAATGTGACAAATACTCCTGCGCTAATGCAGCACAAAAAATATATAAAAAAAATTAACATATTGTGTAGGTCTCCCTCCTTTGACTTACTGTATACAAAAGCAAAAAGGGATGTAACCACTGTGACATCACCCATTGATTTGAGGGCTATTTAAAAGCCACAAGTTCTACTTTCGTCTTCCTTTTTAGGCCGGATGTTAGTGTTAAATGTGACGCTTACCTTGATTTTGTGAAGACAAACATTCACAAGCTCAGAGTTTGTGAACTGTTTAACATATAAATAGTGGTAAGAAAGTTCTTTTTTAAATAATCCCCTCATTTATTTTAACTTGATTTGAACTCCATCTGTATTTGTATCAAAAAGAAACTAACTAAAGGTAAACTAATGGAATGTTTTGCCATTAACAAATAGTAACCCTTTATGACCAACATTACCAGAGCAGTTATTAAGAAACTCTACATGACCCAGTCACTTGAGCAAGTTTCCACCATAAACTAATTCTGTTGTGCCTATTTTTTTTTTTTAGCTGGACTGGTAAGTCTCACCCTCAGTGCTTTGCTTGTTGTGCCCACAAGTGTATTAACCCAATAATCTAATTCATAGCAGGGCTGCTTTTTTGTCATTTACTTAAGACACAGCTTTTGCAACACCTCCGCATTCTTCTGGCATGATAAATGCAATCATATCAGACCGATATTTGACAATAGAGATGACAAACGGACACCAAATATACAGACAGCAAATAGTTTCTTGACAGGGAACAGTCAAATACAAGGTAGCAGAGAAAGCACAGAGCAGAAGTCAGCAGTTTTTATGCATTCTGCTGTGCTGTAGCGGGGAAGAGGAGAGGTTTCTGTCAAACACATGAGGTGATCTGTCACATGCTCAGAGCTGAGCAGGAAACAACCTCTCTCTGCTCACCATACACCACATGTATCATGGTAGGTTTGGGTCTTCAGGGTCTGGGGTATACGTGCAGCTGATTTTAATCTGCACGACACCTGCGAGACACACAGACAGCAAGCTGATGGAAAAAAAAACTTTCGAGTCGAGCTCGGTTCAAGAGATTACATATCCCTACGAAGCCGTTTGAGCTTCTGCCAGTGCTTATCACCTCTGAAAGTCACCGCTGGAACATCAGCACTTAATGGAATTGAATTATGCAGCTTTTCAATTGCAAATAGGAGGCATTTAGCCGGCGCTAGCTTCTGTTAAAGTAGCTCAAATATTTATTTCACTCAGTAAAGCTGTGAAAGATACTTGGTTCAACAATATTCTAAAAATGTAGAGATTTTGTGACTCTGCAATACTTATATAGAGCTAAATAAACCGTAAATAGATGGCAGAGAGGCAAATCATATATATATATATATATATATATATATATATATATATGTATACTGGGAGAGAAAGAGAGAGAGGGCCAGACAATCTTCAGATAAATACAGGCTACAGATTTTGGCCCACTTAAATTTTGGCCCACTTAAATGTGACCTCTCCCCCAGTGACATAGCAGCATTTCTTCTGTCCAGGGCCATAAACAAACCGTGCCCCCTCACCTGGATTCCCTCCTGCTACCAAATATATTTTATAGGAGGGATGGTTCCTTGTCTGAGACAGAGGTAGTAAACCTTTTGCCGTCTCACAGCTCAGCTCTCCTTTCCGGGTGGATGCTGTGTGTTTTCTTAGTGTTTATGCCTCTGTATGTTTACCAAATACATGCAGGCTGGTTATTCGGGTCACTCCTGTTATTGTCTTTGACCCAGTGACGGGTTCAAATGCTCCCTGAGACACTCCACTGAGTCCTTTATATAATGAGATTTCTTTGTGATTTGGCTTTACCATGACCATGAAAAATGATATGTAGCACAAATTTGGTTTTAGTTTTTATGGTGAAAAATACAAAGAGATTTTCCTAGTGTCATGTCCATACTGATTCAAAGAATCTTATTAGTGAGTGTGGTGAGAAGACAAATCAGACATTGCTGTGAAAAAGTATTTACCCCTTTCCTTTCTTGTTTTTTTATTTAATTAATTTGTCACTGACAGTCGCCTCAAGGTGCTTTATAACAGGAAGAAACCTCCAGCAGAACCAGGCTCAGGGAGGGGCGGCCATCTGCCGCCACCGGTTGGGGAGAGAGAAGGAAGACAGGATATTTCAGATCATTAAACAAATCTTAATATTAGATAAATAACTAAACAATGATAACCCAAGTAAATACAAAATGCAGCTTTTAAATGCTGGTTTAACCTATTAAGAGACAAAGTTATCCAAACCTACCTGGCACTGTGTGAAAAAGTAATCCCCCCCTAAACTTAATACCTGGTTGTTCCACCCTTGGCAGCAAGAACTGCAGGCAAGCCGTCACTGAGTGTTTTACATCACTGTGGGCCCACTATTCTCTGATGAATCGTTTTAATTCTGCCACACTGGATGATTTTTCAACCACAAATGGGCTGTTTAAGGGCATGCCAAAGACTTTGACTAGACCACTCCAAAAACCTTATTTGTTTTACTTTTATTTTTTCCATTCCAAGGTGGAAATGTTGATGTGCTTGAGCTCCAGGAAACAATTCTTCTTTAGGATTTTCTGGTGGAGAGCAGATTTCATGTCTCCATCAACTGTATCAGGTCGTCCAGGTCCGGAGGCAGCAAAGCAGCCAAACACCAACACACTACCACCGCCATGTTTGACTGTTAGTATGATGTAGCAGGACTGAGACCTCGATTCTTGACTGAGGCAGGTGAGGCCTGTAGTTCTTTAGATGTTTTTCTGGGTTCTTTTCTGACCTGATGAGTCTGCAGACGAGTTACCTTGGTGATTTCTTGATTGTTTTGTTTTAGATTGATGTTTTACTTTTGATTTCAACATTTCGAATGGTTCCCCAGGGAAATCATGTTTGGCAGGAAATCATTAAAATGTTAAAAAGGCAGAGATCCAGTATCTTAATAGCTGAACTCTGGATCATTAATCACGATCATTAATTATTTATAAAATATTTATTATATTATACATGGGTTATTAGATATCAATGTGTTTTATTAAGAGCTAAAATGCACACAGAAAGCTTTTTTGAGAATGTATGCAGCGTGGTCACATATGCCATAAGGGTGTGTTTGTTATAAGTAGGCTAACTTTGTATTCGTGGTTGAAACAGTTTTTTTTTTCCCTCTGTGTGTTCTGTCTCATCAGGCCATTTAAACTTGTTTGCGGTGTGCCGTTTAAAGGGCCATGTGATGTCACCACAGATAAGACGCTGTAGTGTCGGGGAAATTCTAGCGCTCTCCTGATTGGCTGAGCAGCAACTTGTTTTTTTTAATAAATGCGCTTGACAACAGTGTAGCCAATGAGAGGAGAGTGGGTGAGAACCTGATGTTCCAGCTGTCTGTCCTCACACACACACACACACACACACACACACACACACACACACACACAC
>CAKLIZ010003082.1:0-18263 GCA_922035795.1 Oreochromis mossambicus
CAAACTAGCCAGACTGTGGATTTGAACCCAGGATCTTCTTACTGTGAAGCAACAGCACCAACCACCATGCCATCAATCCAGACTTAGCAAAAGTAGGAAAGCTATGATTTAAAGGCTTGATGCAGAATTCTTTTGTACGTTTTTGTCCTTGACAGGTTAAACCACAATAAATAGCGACAGCATACACGTGGTGTGTGGGTAGTTGTCTGCCTCTTATAACTCCAGTGATTTCCCTGCAGTTTGACATCTCGTGCGATCTTGTGAATTCATGAGTCCAGACACTAACCACTCTTACTAGATTGTATCATGTCATCTCAACAAGAACAAATTAAGTTGTTGAATTTCGTACAGATCCTTCATGATTTAATTACGTTCATAGAAACATGAAATTATTGTGTTTAAATTACAAGTTAGACTTTTTTAATGTAACAACGACCCAATTTACTTTTTTTGGTATACCAAAAAAAGTAGTGGCGGCTACTCGATTTGACTGAGATGGATGCCTTCCTCAAACCACGATCCAAAGCGTATGAGACTGAAAGTTATTGACTTACTTCACTCGAACATGATATGAACAATTTAATCTACCATCTCTGCATATCATGTAGTTTCTACACTATATAGTTACACTTGACTTTAAAGCATGAGGCACTTGTGTTAAATGCACACAAGATACTTACATAAATCCAAGAGTTGGCCAATCCCTTTTTTTCAGTGTGTGATGGGCTGAAGCATTAAAAACTATCCAACTCTGCCATAAAACACTCTTTATAGCATATAAAAGCCCAGTGATTCCAAACTAATTATACATGTGGCTTAAATGTAGCAGAAACTGAAACCAGTACAAATGGCTCTTAACTGATGGGATTCTGTTTCTATTCTTTTTCTATTGTACTTCTACTGTGCACTTCCTTCCTTTTACTGTATGAAGCAGCTACAGAGGTACTACATCTTATTAATGCTGTTACTTTATTTCTTCAGTCGAGACTGTGGTTCTTTGTGCTCCAAGCTTTTTGTTGTTGTTGTCTGCCAACCAACTTCCTTTCCACTCTTCAGCCTCTTCATAGCTGCTCTCACTTCCTCCTTATTAATCCTCTTCACATTCTTCATTTTTTACCTCCACCTTCACAGCACACACTCTTCACTCATTAGTGCATTAGCATTTCTACCACAGTCATTCTAACCTGCTGCACATCCTTTCTCCCCATCGCTCTGTCTGACCAATCAATACAAGTCAATTTCTACTTCTTTAATGTTCAGCCTCACAGCTCAATGCAAGCATTTTCCTTTTCCTTTGCTTTTGCATGCAGCGCAACAACTGCACAGTAAAAAACTATAATTTAAGTAAAGGCAAAGTTAACAAACCTTATTTAAATAAGTGAAAATGTCCGTGAGCAGATATTTTCACTTTGTTTTTAACCAACATCCATAGATATAAAAGAGACGTTCAAGAAGAATTGATCCAAACTTCTCTATATGGAAAAAGTGTTTTCATATCACAGTCAAAGGCTGTGAGTGGAACCTGTGAAACTGAGGTCTTAGATTAGACTGAGCACACACTCCCACCTTCAGAACAAAAAAACCTCGCTCAATCCATGTCAACGTTACAGTAGCATTGCACAAGTGTTGTCGGTTTTGAGTGCTACTCAACAGTAAACCGATTTTCACTGCTGCAGGCGACGCATCGTTGTGTGGAATTTCCTGAGAATCTCAGCTTTCGGCCGTTTGCCTGTGAGGTCTCAAAGACCAGCTGAACCACGAGCCACGGTCATTGAAGACCTTCCTCGATCCTGAACCACACACACAGCAGTCGATGCTCCGAGCAGAGCAGCAGTGTGAACATGATTGCTCTTATCACACAGCTCGGTCACAGCCAAGTTTCTTAACACGCTCGGCAGCGCTCACCACCACTTCCAACCCTGTTAACAGAACCATGTCCTCTGCAGGCATAAGTCTGTGAGGGGCGTTTAACAACAACGCACAGAACATGAGGCCAGGCTCAGAAACTCCCTGAAAAAGCCCCGCAGCGTCCATCATTATCTCCACACCACAGGCATGCTCTGCTTCACAACGATGGAATATTTCCTTTAGCACTGAGCCGCTTTCAATGTAATATTAATTCCCCAAATTGTGTGTCATGCACACCTTTAACATCACAGGGGATCCTTAATCTCACAGTTACACACGAGATTTGATTATTGATTTTCTTCTCTCTAAATTACACTGCAAGATCATAAAATGTGCTGCACCGAAACATTTCATTTGTGCAACACATTTTTGTGTAAACAACAAGTTTTGTGTTTTTTTTAAAACATGTCGCTGAAGTAAGAGTCCAGAGTCCCCAGGATGAAGACTGCCTGGTAGTGATGTGTCGGTCACGAACGAAACGGCTCTTAGAGCCGACTCTGAAGTGAACGACGCCAGCCGGATCCTTATTTTTTTCTTTCTCTCACCCTCTCTCGCACTTTTTTTCCGCTTCACTCCGCACGCGAGCCTTGTGGTTGCGCTGGGCAGAGGGGGGAGGGGCGGTAGTTACACTCGCAGTAGCACAGGAACAGAGCGGGAGGAGAGAGAGAGAAAGAGAGCCAGGGACAACAACGTCACATTAGAAAGGTATAGTAATCATCCACAACTATTTCAGTTGCGGATGATAAAGGATTCAGAAAGTTTATTCATGCAGCCCCATATGACAGAGAATGTGCATCTTCTTTTTATTTTCATATTTTAATGTATATTTAATTGTGTTGTGGTTTGCAGTGTTTTGTGTTGTTTCACTTTAAATTTGTTTAAAAGGAAAAAGCTGAAAATTTAAATAGTTAAAAGTTGAAATGTAAATAGTTGTTTTTTGTATTATATGATTTATTTATTACATTTTATGTGGAGTGAATAAATAAAAGTATATTTACGGAGGCCCCTAGAGACAAAGCACGTACGAACTCAGAAACACGTACAAAACACAACAGAAGTGCTCCAGGATGCTCGGCGCAGTGTTGAGCTTTTGTTACCTGGTGGCTACACAAGCCAGGAAGTACCAACGACCGGATTTGGTGTGTGGTAGTAACAGGTAAATGAACATTTTTTTAAATTATTTGAATATATATGAGTGCTTGTGTATAAATACACGGTTCTCTAAAAAGAGCCGGAAATCCCATCACTACTGCCTGGGTCTTCTGCAGGTTTCTCCACAGTCCAAACACACCACGTCAGCACTGGTGATTCTAGATTTACACACACACATGTGGACATGAGCGTGTGTGGTTTCTGTGCTCTAGCCCTGTAATGGACTAGCACCCTGTGCAGGTTTACCACCTCTCTTGGCCAGTAGTGATGTGCGATACCACTGATTTCCTTTCCGATCCGATACCGATACTTTTTAAAAAACTTATTTTTTTTACTGTATCTTTTATTGTATCTCAAATTATAGCTTCATAATGATTACAGGGCATCAGATTACTTGTACTTATCACTTAATAATGCAGAATTATCATATAGAAATAAAAAAAACTGAAGTTGTGTGCCATTATAGCATGTTGCCTGGCTGCAGCACTAAAGGACTCTGCGAGAGACGTCTGTCTCGCCCTAGCAGCACCTGTCCCTGTCCTCTCTTCTTCAGTTCGCCTCAACATACGCTCGTCACATTTTGTGATATGATTTACTGTGAGGTGTTTGACGAGGTTAGTGGTGTTGCCAAAACACCTCACTGTCTTGCCACATGTACCGCAAAGCATGTCTTGGCTGTTTGTGGAGGTAAAATACGTCCACACATGACTCCGTTTACACCCAGCCACTGTTGTGAGTGCGCACGCCAGGGGCTGCTACACATTTATACAGCCGTATTTCGCACATGACTATGAAAGGCGGAAGAGGAAGTAGTTCCTTCCAATGTAGATGATCCACATGATATAGTTTCTTTCCACTCTGTTCCTGTTAATAATAAACTACAAATTTACCCTAAATTACTAAAATATCGATATTTTAATATGAGAATCGATTCTAGAAGATAAATGACTGGTATCGGAGGAATCGATATTTCAGCATCGATCCGCACATCACTATTGGCCAGTGTCAAAGCTGTGTGTGCAAAGCTAATGGATAGGCTGGCACACACAGCCTATCCACTCCTGTGAGCATGCTTTATGGCTGCAGAACTGTTGAGGTGGAAGGAACATCCTGGTATCTCAGTTGAACGTTTTCCATCTATGAATCATTTAGCTATTTTTTGTGGAATTGAAAATGCAGCATCTTGTAATCATTCATTCTTAATGCATTTTTGCTAATGCAGATCTCTTATGCAGTTAGCAAAGTGGCTGTGTAAAGTCCCTTTCACTTAGAACTAAATGCTTAAAATAATCAATGGTAATGTCTGTGCTTTGGAAAGAACAAGCTTACAATTCTTAACCTTAATGTCTACAAACTAAAAGAAGAGAGTGCAAAGAAAAGTAAGAGAGAGAGAGAAAGGCAGTCATAAAAGTGGGAATTGTGGCTGTTTGAAAGACAAACCCAAAGTGTTTTGCACTGCCATGAAGCAAAGGTTCTTCCATCTGTACTTCACAATAATCTGAAGGAACAGTCTCTTCATTTTAAAAGCGTTAAATTATTCATACAGGCCGTCGTGGGGAGAAACTGACAGATGAACAGTCGTAAATGCATTTAAAATTAAAATAATTAAAGTGGATTTGATTTTTATCATCAGACCTAGATCTAGAGATATTTTCCTAGGAAATCAAATGGGATGGCAAAAGCCATGTTTTTACACATGCTGGTGTTACATCCTGTGCGCGTTAGTAACACTCACCTTCATTCCATTTCCAGACTGTCACAATCAACTACCTGCATTGAAATCTAAAAATGCTCATGGTGTTGATTCAGAATGTGCTCTGGCATAATCATAAGCATCGGTTGCTATGGACAACAAGAAATAAAACTGGGCTGAACCATTTGTTAGTGATGGAGGGGGGTTGGGGGTAACACTATGTGATATATTTTGTTTTAGAATTTAGTTTCAATGTTAATTGTAGCTAGGCTCAAAGTGTTAATTTAGCTTATTTTAATAAACAACATTCATGACCCTGAATCCTCCCTTAGTTATGCTGCAATAGACGTAGGCTGCCGGGGATTCCCATGATGCATTGAGTTTTTCCTTTCCAGTCACCTTTCTCACTCACTATGTGTTAATAGACCTCTCTGCATCGAATCATATCTGTTATTAATCTGTGTCTCTCTTCCACAGCATGTCTTTATCCTGTTTTTCTTCTCTCACCCCAACCAATCGCACCAGATGGCCCCGCCCCTCCCTGAGCCTGGTTCTGCCGGAGGTTTCTTCCTGTTAAAAGGGAGTTTTTGCTTCCCACTGTTGCCAAAGTGCTTGCTCATAGGGGTCATATGATTGTTGGGTTTTCTCTGTATCTATTATTGTACAATCTACTGTACAATATAAAGCGCCTTGAGGCGACTGCTGTTGTGATTTGGCGCTATATAAATAAAATTGAATTGAATTGAATTGAATTGTCATATGCAAAACTAGGGTAGCCCTGGGGGTGACCACCCCTGCGAGGTGTGCTGCATGTGCTCTTATGCCTCTGACTGTGTTCAGAGTGGTGATTGTAAGCACAGCAGCACATTAGCATTTAGCATAGAGAGCTGATGTGAAAGCCCAAATATGCAATTAAAAAATCAAGTACTGTAAATGTGTTCAGTGCATCAATGTTAAAAATGTTGAAGGTTTGATGAAGTTGTTAAATTATCCAGATGGAAACTTCTCATCATCCTCGATTATCAGGAGAGCCTTTCTCATTAAAGTGAGGAAAGATAACTAATTTTTTGCAGTATTTTGTCAGAAATCTCCCAGTCGTAATCATAATGAATGAAGATCGAAATACAAATTTCTGTAGAAATAACAACCATGAAAAACCCCCCACACATTATCACTATGCACTTTTTAGTTTTAATTTCTCACCACATAGTAGGCTTTGTGTGAGCTTTAACATGAACATTTAACATTTTATTCAATGTAAATGTAAAATGCACCTGAAATGTTGAAAATGCTGAGATGTCATTTGATATGTCCTCATAATAATAGTTTGCATTGAACATAATGGAAAAAATGCTCATTAAATGCGAATAGAACAGTGGATCAATTAAAAACACATCAACAACATTGCAACAATTACTGACGTAATGTTTTTTGTACATAAAAATGAAAATCAAAGCAACCAAAGTTGTTGCATCCACATGACAGATCAGTTCTCCCAATGCTGGGGGGGAAAAAAGAGCATGAAAAAAGAGTCATCTTTAACTCCTCCTTCCAAACAACAGAAGAAAACTGCACACGCCGATGGCTCAAGGATGTAATCTTAGTTTTTTTTAATATACTTTCATATATTTTATTTTTTTGGTGAGCTGCCTACCCTGATTCTAACCCCACAACTGCTACAGGCAAGCAGGGATCAGGCACTCAGTCTGAGCAGGTAGCCCACATGCATTTGAGATGTAATGACATCTGACAGACTGACGGGCTGAGGACTAACATTTGTGACATCTGAATAATTTGCATAAACTAATGCGCACTTAATTCTGTTGTCAGACAAAGGGCTGAATGTAAAATTAGACTAGGTTGCTTTGTATAAGCTAGTGGTGGGCTGTTATTCCTGATGTTTGGCTGTGACAAACATGGATAAGGCAGACAAACGCTAACGTTTCCTGGACTCCAGTAAAAGCAATTCTGAGGCCTGATGCTGCTCCTTGTGGTTCTGTGATAGGAGGCTGGGACAACAGGGAATGTTGTAGGGCCTGGGAAGTGTGCAGAGTAGCAGAATTTTAAAGAATGGTTTGACAATACATGCTTGGAATTGGGAATTTATGCAATTAGCTTAATTTAAAATTAGAGTAAAAAATTATAGAAACTGGGGGAAAAAACTGTCTTACAGGAAGGGCACAGGTCAGAGGGCATCTTCGCTGCTTCTTTACTGCTAGTCCCAGATTTCCTCTTTTTCAGATTCTATATTCACATTTTCTTTAGCGCTATGCCTGCAATTTCCATGACTTCCTCTAACCTTGTACTTAGCTGCTTCCTTTTCATCAACATGAGACTCCATTTGCATTGGATGATTGAATGTGAGCAGCCAAGAAACACCCAAACACAGCACGAAGAAAATTCAGAGAATGCAGACAGACAGCAGGATCTGTGCAGACTGAGGGGCATTACTTTTTACATCATATTGTCTTAAGTCCTGCATCGTGTATCTTTAGAGACTCAGCCTGATTTGGTCATTTCTCCACAGGTGGCAGGAACAGCAGCAGACATTTCCAAGAGTCCAGTTTGTCAAAGGCTACGCTGAACACTTCCTGCCATATAAAACTGGCAAGTCATCATGCTGATTTCGATTTAGGCTTTAATTAAGTAGACTTCTTCTAGCTAGATGGACAAGAGGCTTATTCACAATGTCTGGAATGAGCGTGTGGTATTTAATATAATGAAAGTTGGCATTATTATGCAGTAATTGGAGAAAAAAGCCTAAAATATAAGCAATAGCATCTATATAAACAGCTCTCAACCTCCTCGATAGACTCTGTGAGCAGGAGGTTCTTATTTGCAGCACATCTGAAAGTTTAATCATGTCGAGGGCAAAGCAGATCACCAGCTGCCCCTGCACCAGATCGCCTTATGGCTGACTTCACATACACATTAAGCAACAAAAAGTAATGACCAGAATAATTATTTCTGAGTCTCCATCTAATTTAATGAAGCAGCTTGATGTCTTGTTCCTTTAAAAAACGGTTCCCAGGAACGCACACCGGCTCTTTGGGCACGGAGCAAATCGATGACACCAAGGAGGAATTCAGCTGTAAGGATAAATTTGACCCTAACGGGCTCGTCACAGCTGACCAGCAGTTTTCCATCTCTCACATGTAAATAATACAACTTTTTTTTAATTAGTTGGAAAGTGGAAAATAAAAAACAGCATTTTTCCAGTACTGTTTGTGAACTGGGGGTTTTCTGTGGGGGTCTGTGGTTGATGCTTAAGATAGAGAAAATGACGAGTCCACAATATTGACTTTTATACAACCTGTTTACATCCATCACTGCATTCTCATGACTGAACATCTGGTTTCTGATGGGAGACCGAAGCAAGATTAGCGTGCTAGGCTAGCTAGCATCGCCTCTGATTTTTATGCTTTGAGATCAGTTAGCATCTATGCTAGCATTAGCAAGCAAAAAAAAGCACTTTATAATGGTAACAGATGATGCTTCCAGGGGCAGGCTCCACCAGCACTTTCAGATTAGCCTTCATTTTTAGTCCCCTTATAGATACTGACAGTTAACCATAACCAAGACCTGACGCGCTCGCAGACTTTGTAGTCGAGGCTGAATCAGGTGACCCCAAAACTTTATCAAAAAAGAAAGTCTGATGTCTAATCTGAAAAGTAGAGATGTCCGTCTACTGAACCCAAACTTGGAGTAAAATATATTTTACTCAAATGACCACTTCATGAAATGTGTGAGGTAAGCCTTTGAAGATGATTTGGAAAAGCACATTAAACATGGACAAAGCCGTGCGCTCTTTACGAGAGCATGCCCACGTCTCCTGCACTCTGAGAAAGACTCAGACTCCGTTCTGAAAAGAAGAATGATGCTGAAAATGAATTTCAGGGCATGACAAACACATGCCACCAAGACAATGAAAGGCTAATGATAGTGAAGCACTACTCAGATTTCTGCAGCTTTCATTTAATATCTTTTTATGAGACAGGCATCATAATTCAGCCCTCTGGGTTTCATGTTTCACTGTCCAGCAAGCCAGTATTTAATGGAATTTCCAATTTAAGGCTATTTTTCATGCCCGTAATGGATTTTGTGAGAGAAACCTCAATAATAAGATACATTATGGTTGAGAACGGCGGGCTGCCAAGGTGAGCGCAGGCTCAGCTCTGGACTGCTGGCAGCCTCTGGGACCAAACTTACCCTCACACCGGCTTATTAACGCCACATTTATAGTGCAGTGGGAAACACTCTCATTTATGGTGGGCTCTTATTAAACTTAGATCCTTCACCACTAAAATACTTCTATTACTATGCAGATGTGACTGAAGCAGTGTTATGAAAATTAGAAAACCACACTCAGTCCATAAGGTAGGTGTTTGGGGTTTTTTCCTCAGAGAAACTGAGGCAAAAGGTTTGTGAACAGAGAACAATGTGAGCTCAAGGTGGGACAAAACAGTAGAGGATGCCTCTTTGTTGAGCATCATGAAAGGAGTAGGACAACAACAATAGATGTTCAGGACAGTATTCAGCACCGATTCCTTGGGCTTCAAAAGCACTTCTGCTTTATCAGAAGAAGAAGATAAAGGATCACATAATGATTTTTTATTCAGTCAAACCTGATTGATGGAGTGTGTGAGTCTCCATCTCACTGGTGAAAATTATTGGGTTTGGTCATACTACCATAAATCCCAGACTACAGAGCGCACCTGATTAAAAGCCGCATGCTCTAATTGTAGAAAGAAAATCAATTCTGTACTTGTACAGGCCGCACCGGATTTTAAGCCGTATGCGTTTCACTTGTAATATGAGATATTTACACAGAAATATTACACGTGAGGATTTTTAACGTTCAATTTAATCCATAAGGTGAGATAAACATGGTAACATAAACATTATGGTAACATACAAAAATACATACTGCAAATGCTTTTTTTCCTCGAACAGCGCCTGTAACACGGCTACCTTTAAGTATACGTACGTATCGGTAACACGCAAAGTACGTTGCTTATGGTTTTTTTACGGAACAATGCACAAACAACATTACAACGTCTCTTAACAACCGATAAAAATATATACCGTATATATACTACTTATCATTTTGATTGGTCTACTGTTACCAGGCAAAATGTTTTTGGCCGCATGAAAAAAAATATGCATTAGCCGCACGTCAGTATAAGCCGCAGTGTTCACAGTGTGGGGAAAAAAGTAGCAGCTTATGACCCGAAAACTACGGTACCTTTTTTTGTTGCTCAGGAAACAGGGTCGGTTAGAAATAACCCCGACTGAACAATCTAAGTCTGGTTTTGTCATAATCACACATCATTAAGCAAATTTTATGTAAACTCAGTTAGCTCTGACGTTGTCAAATGTCTGTTCTTGGGTTAGAGGCTTTGAAAGCATCTGATTGTAAAGTAATTCAATTTGACAAAATTATAAGCGCTGGACGTCCGTGGATGTTGTTTGTAGACTAAACTTGTTCGAAAAGTAAAGTCTATTCAATCTATTACAAGGACTGGGATATAACCTGATCCCGCCCATCCCACTGTTCACGTTAAACATTTAGAGAAGTCTAAATGTTAAAATGCCGTTTGCTTAAATATGGTTCAAGGGTGAAAGTTTAGTAGACGAGATTCAACATGCAGAGCTTATATGTACAAGCTTCCGGTTACGAAGCTTTAATCTCACCCAAACCGATTTGCTCAACAAATAAAACACTGCAATAAACCAAACAATAACTTAGTTATCTAAGTGACCTATACATCATGTTTAACCTGAGTAAGACTGTGGGCGTCTGAAAACGATGTGTGGGGAGTTCGCTGTTCTCGCCGGCGTTAGTGAGCCTCGAGCTCCCGGTCAGCTATCGAGCTGGTGGGTAACAGACGTCTCCGAAAACGTCGGAGCACTTTTTGCAAATATGTATATTTGAAGTTTACACAGCTACATTCTGTGTAGCCTTCAAAACGGCCGTTTCTCAATATGCACGCACTTAGCATGTTTCCTTATGCTAAGTTAGCAAACTGAGGAAGAGTAATCTAGGTTCAAATCTGCCAGAGGACGAATTGCTCAGGAGGAAGAGGAGACAAGACTCACTGCAGCCATCGGTAAAAGTCATATTTTAAGGCTTTTTTTTGATGGGTTGAAAAACCCACGAGCTGTTTCCTTCATTAGCCGAGCCACTGGATGCATAATTTTACAGGATGAATTTGTCGCATTTATTTTTTGGATCAAACTTCAGTTTTTTGATTGCTCGCATGCAAATAAACAGATCTGACCAATCAGACTACTGCATCTGGAAACAAATGAATATTCAATGATATGGGAATAGTAAAATAATACTATTTTACCTCAGACACAAAGCTAGGTGTTGCTCCGGGTCAGTCTCTGAAATTATTCATTCACCTACTCAGCTGTAGTCCCAGTTCTGCCATCAGGAGCTCAAACTGGCCCACTGACATCCTGAAATGCAGTAGTGTGAAAACGTGTTTGCCCCCTTTCAGATTTCCCAGTGTTTTGCATATTTGTCACACTTACATGTTTCAGATCATCAAGCAAATTTTAATATTAGTGATTTTATTGATTAAGGAAGAAAGGTTATCTTGAAAGCTGTGTTTACTTTCACTAAACACACTCAGGCCTGATTACTGGCAGAGCTGCTGGATCAATAAATCAACATCTTGCCAGAATGCAGCAGGGTGAAGAGTGTGTGTGAGGGGTGTGTGGGGTCCTCCACACCGCTGGTGGCTTTGCAGATGCAGTGGGTGCTATAGGTGTCTGTGATGGAGGGAAGAGAGGCTCCAGTTAAGGTCAAAGTTTATGATTCAACAATAAGAAAGAGACTGAAAAATGTCATCCATGGGAGAGTTCAAGGAGAAAACCACTGCTGAGCAAAAGAACACAAAGTCTCATCTTGTGGACGTATGTAAGGACGTGGACAGCGGACCCAGCGAGGCCACCACATGATGGTGTTTCGTGTCTTCCGATGAAATGCCAGAAATAGCAAACTAAGCTTTGACGTGCATGAACCATGGAGGAAGATTATGATGCCAAAAATCCGGCAGCTTAACCACCACAGCAAACACATCTGGAGGTGGAAGTTCGGCGGCTAGTCCCAGGTTACAGCCTGAAGCAGCCTTGAGCTTCAGAGTTCTGGTTACTCCTGCTGATGTTGCTGGCTACAGTCCCTGTACTGTATCTCCCTTCGTATGCAGTTACAGCCCCTGTGGTGTCAGTGGGAACTGCATCACACTCCTGGAGCCTGTCTGCTCCTTCCATCCCACAGTCTGGGCCTGTGTGGAGTAAAATCAGAAAGCAACCGTGTGTTTGTGTGGGTGTAAATACCCCCCTCCCTGTAACAATGTTCCAATCAGAGTAAACTACAGTCACCTCTTCCACTTCATCATCATCACCTGCCACTGTCTCAGCCACTCCAAGTAATCGCTCTCTCTGCTCACCTTCACTCAGTCAGTTCATCATGATTAGCCATAAACATGATGTTTTCGAATCACAAGGATCCAAGTGCTCGTCGGAACATCCATCCATCCATCTCCTTCTACTTATTGGGGCCTCCCGATAGGTCAGCTAGCACCGGCTCTCCCTCTCCCCGGCCACCTCCTCCAGCCGGGGAGGTGGGGGGAACATCAAGGCGTTCCCAGGCCAGCCGAGAGAAATAGCGTGTCCTGCGTCTGCCCCAGGGCCTCCTCCCAGGGCACCCACCATGATAAGGTAGCGCGAATCGCTACCCAATCTTGCTGCAGGGGTTTGTGTCCCCGGGATGCCAGGGGCTATATTGTTCGGGGCCTTTTGCCCCCCTGGTAGGGTATTGTTAAGGTTCAAAAATTGGAGATAAGGAGTACGAAGGGCTCACAGGCAAATAACAACTCTGGTCCAGAGGATGTGATCAAAGCGAAGATTTATTGATTACACGCGTGGAGTCCGAAGCTGGGCAAGGTCAGCAATCGAACTGAACTTACAACAATTAGACAAGGTTTTATATGGGGACAACAACAAAGCCCCCCTCTTTTGCAAAACAGACAATAATACCGCTTTACGTCAATCCAAACCACAAAATGTTCCGTTACCTTTTACCATAGTTTTAAGAACATTACGTCTCATCTCCATCCCGGTGTCGCCCCATGTACGCATCCTTATCTTTTAAAACATCAGGCGCACTTCCCGTAAGCATCTGACAATATGCGGCAGAACTTGCACTTGCAGCCAAAAATACATCTTGACTTTTTACCTACTCAAGTCAATCTACTATGGTGTGTACGTGTGTGCGTGAGTGTGTGTGTGTGCCTGCTGTGTAGGCTATGTCTGTGTCATGACCTCAGCTCACCTCACACCTCTGTCATAGCCAGACATAAGGCCTGAGCTCATACAGAGTGACTTTTGGCCTGGATGTCACACTCGAATGATAATACCCCAACCCTGAAGGAAACTTACTTAAACTGAAGATAAATGAACCTTAAAACTTACTTAAAAGAATATACATGATAAATGATACAAACTTAAATCTTCTAAGGATATAAGGATATAAGTAATAACTAAGCAGGTGTGTTGCAATTCCTTTCAGAGCTCCTGTTCCCCCTCAGCTTGTATTGGCTGATCATTAACGCCCGCCAAGAGTTTCTGACCTTCACTTGACCAGGAGCCACAGCTCTTTAATAAGCTCAAATGCAATCATGTATAAAAGATTAAAATCATGTTCATAACACAGGTTTTTCCTTCTCAGATCTGCTAATATGTTTGCTCATCTCTATTACAATTTGATCATTGAAAATTACACTGATCAGCATACTATATGGAAATTACAGATTACATAATGGCAAAAGCATTTTATTTGACCCCTCATTCCCCCTTTTGACCTCTGGCTGACCAGAGGTCACCATACTTTCAGGTGCTTCACTCCTCGCCCCACACAGCGACTCCCATGTCCCTCAAGGGCATCATGGGCATGTGGGCTTCTGCTCCCGAATCCACTGCCTTCGTGATCACCTTTTCTAACAGAGCTCGAGCACAAGGAATGAGACAACAGCCACAGGTCACCAAAATACCCACCAGCACAGCCAATGAAAGCATAATTGAAAGTACAAACCCTTTCCACTGTCCGAAGACCGAGGTCATCCAGCCCTCCAGCGGATTATCAATTCCCGAGTGTTCGTGCATGGTCTTAGAGAGCGTTTTCAGTCCCTCTAAAGCTCGGGTGACTGACCCATCTGGAGCCGTGTTATTTGGAATAAAAGTACAGCACTGATCACCGAACATAGCACATACACCGCCTCGTTCTGCCAACAGCATGTCTAGAGCCATTCTATTCTGCACCCCCATCAGCGAGGTTGGGCCCACTTGCTCCACTAGTCCTTCCATCCCATCTCGGGTAAGGTTAGAGAGTCTCAGCAGATTATAGTGAACATAATTGATCCTGTCCACATTCTTATTTGGGGTCACAGGAAAGAGAGCAGCGATTATTGGAATATTTTCAAACCTGGCAGCTATTTGATCTGCAAGCTTATACTCATTTGGAACCCCCCTGGGCACTCCTATTGAGTCTATCCAGGTCGGTGAGTCCATCCTAGGATCATAAGCATGTGTTCCCTCAGCTCCTTTCTTTCCCAAAATGTGTCTCTTGCGCCTAGCTGTCAGTGTGCGTGTGTCGTGCTGTGGGATTGCCTTCACCCGGTTTCCAATTAGCATAAGTGGCGCCCCTAGCCTCACCATTGCGCACGTCCCCACGCTCCCCAGAGGAACACGAGCCAAAAGAGTTTTATGTCCACAATAATAATAAAGCCCACTTCTAGCCCAGGTTCCAATTAACGTGTTTTCGTCACTTACATTATTTGTAGTCCTCCCCGTTTTGGTAACTGAACACCAGCTTGGGTCAATTTCTCCCACCTTATATTTCACGTGATCTGTGGAGAACTTAAAACACGTATAATTATCTTTTTTCGGCATAAATGGTCCCGCCTCCGTATGTTTATCGGTCGGGGGAAATAAACTGGACAAAACCGTACAGTTTCCAGTGCTCACTGCTCCTCTAGTCAGTTGCAGCATACAGTCATAGCCCCACTGATCCTCTGGATGTAGTGGTGCAGGTTCTGTAAATAAACGTGGTCTAGCAGACGCACAAGCCACACAATTTGACACTTGCTGTTCCTTGGCATTTAATGCCATCCAGTCCAGCCACAGATTGCTGTCGCTGAACCCAGTAGCGCGTTCTATTAAATCCTTTGGTTTTAACCTCGTATAATCTACCGTGAGGACTCGCCTGACTTTTGGTTCCCGTTCCTCTGGTGCTGCGGTGGACGGCTCACTTCCTATTGGGTTGGGCTTTGGGTCAACGAGGTTTATCCTAATTACTCCTGTTGGATCTGTCCCTACCCTATCTATCCCGATTACCAGGTAAAACACACCTCCCGGACTTTCTGACCTAGGGAGAGCATTCCAAGGACCCAGGGAAAGGGTGATGGGGTTCTGAGAAGTGGAAAAATCCCTCTGAATTGCTATCCCTTTTAACCCCTCAGGCACTTCCGGCTGCCACCCTACTCCGGTCCATCCTACCACATTCCCCCAACCAGGAATACACCACTGACCTGCAGTATAAGACCCCAGCACAGCGTGACTTCCCCGGCTGGAGTGAGGGCTCCCTCCGCGCGTGCATATGTAAGAGTGACTACAAATCCACACATCATATCCCCTCCAGCTGCTGTTTGCCCCTTCGCAATCTACCACTTCACATAAGTCAAACGTATATGCACTTGTGGACCCTTTAACGTAGTCCAACTCTAGCCCCTTATATCTGCTGAGACACCCATCCTTTGTACCCGAGATTTCACGCTTTGTTCTCACCCTCGGCCCCGTTTCGGTGAACGATCCCTCTTGTGGTGCTGGAGTGGGCTGACCTCCGGTCCCGGACAGTTCACTTGGGTTTTTCTGCAAAGTATAAACGAGCAAACATACGGCCATAATTAATATCATCACAGACATCAAACTTACAATAACAAGTAACATTTTAATTTGTGCCCTCTCTTCATGAGGGTCTGATTCATGGCGTGGCATTTTCAGCGTGTATTTAATGATAAAAATAAAAGAATGTCAAGCGTGCTTTTCCTTTGTCTCTTTGTTGCTTGCTTTTTCTCTTTTTCAGAACTCTCTTCTGGCCACTCAGTTTGTGGTCCCTCCTTTCTGCAGGCGCGGCGATCTCCTCCTCAGCGGTTCTTCTTTCTTCGGCCTTCTGGGTGGACTACCAGTCGGCCCGTTGCACAGGGGAGAGGATTTATTCTGCCTCTTAGACTCGTTGCCCCCCGTGTCCGCCGGAGTCGGATCCTCGTCCACTAGGCTCTCGTCTGCTGCCGCACACTGCGTCCAATGGAACCAGGTGTCGCCTTTCCCTTTCAACTGGACCGCTGTAGCCGTCCGGGCTGCCACCTCGTATGGACCGGTCCACCTGGGTTCCTTCCACTTGCGTTTGATGACCTTTAGCCACACCGCCTTGGCGTCAGGGACCTCTCCTTTCTCTCTGGGGTTCTCACACGTCACCTGTTTTGTGAAACTGGACACAAGGGCTTTCAACTCGTTAAAATATTCAGCATGAGACCTGTTCCTTTTCTGGGGCTGCTCCGCCGAGACCACTGTCCAAGGTGCTGGAAACTGTCTCCCGGTCAGCAGCTCGTACGGGGTAAACCCTGTTGACTGATTCACAGAACATCGTATGGTCATCAAAGCAATGGGGAGTGCAGCTACCCAGTTTAACCCTGTTTGTGCACATATTTTTGCTATCTTATTTTTTAAATTCAGATTCATTCTTTCCACCTTTCCTTGAGACTGGGGATGATACACTGTCCCAAATTTATGCTGCACTCCCAACATTCTCTCTACTTCTTGCAGATCCTGGTTTTTAAAGTGTGTGCCATTATCTGATCTAATCCTTCGGGGAAACCCGTGTCGCGGAATGTAATGGTTAATCAAACACTTTATTACACTTTTCGCGTCTTCCTTCCGGGTTGGCCAAGCCTCTGGCCAGCCGGTCAAGGCATCAACACACACCAACAAATACCTCACACCACCGGGGCCTGTCTCAATCATCTCAGTGAAATCAATAACAATCTCCTCTCCCGGTCTCTCAGGCATCAAAAACTTACCCGGCTCTGGTTTCACTGCTGGTTTGGGATTATGTGCTCCACAGATTAAACATGTTCTGGCCTTTTCCTGTACCATGTTCCTTAACTCCGGGTGCCACCATCGACACAAGTTTTTCTCCATTTGTTTTATACCCACGTGGCCCAGTCCGTGAGCTTCACTTACCTTCTGCTTTGCCATTTTGGTCATCAAAACTGGACGCCCGTCCGGGCTCCTCCACAGACCTTCCTCCTGCCAGGCTCCTTTAGCCTGCCACACCCCCTTTTCCTCTGGGGCTGCTTCCTTCTGAGCCTGTCTGACCTCCTCCAAAGTGTTGGTACTCCCCTCCTCTTCTGCCGTTACCTGCACCATTTGTCTCTGTCCTTTATAGCCTGCGGCCTTTTTTGCAGCTTCATCAGCGGTCCGGTTTCCTTTTGCCACCGGGTTATCTCCCTGTGAATGTCCTTTGCATTTTACAATACTCACCTCATCTGGATCCTCTAGGGCCTTCTCCAGTTCCTCCATCTCCTTTTTGTGGCAGATAGGTGCGTTGGTTGCAGTTCTGTATCCAGCTCTCTTCCACTGAGCCAGTTCCACCTGTGCGGCTCCAAACGCATATGCTGAGTCAGTGTAAATGTTCACTTTCAGGTTCTTGGCCAACCGCAGCGCTCGGATCAGGGCTATCACTTCAGCTCTCTGGGCTGACTGCTGTCCCTCAATCCTTCCTGCTTCTATTACCTGGTACTCCTGTCCTACTCTGCGAACTACAGCATACCCTGCTTTAAGTCCCTCTTCATCTCTGTGGCAGCATCCATCTGTGAACCACTCCTCTGCTCCTGCTATGGGTTCTGCTTTTAGATCCTCTCTCACTTTCTCTTCAACCTGGGCTCTCTTCACACAATCATGTGGTTCCCCTGACCCCATTAAATCTGCCATGTTAATCCCTTCATGTGTGAATGTCAGATTGGGTGCATCTAAAATTTTGCTCAACCTCTGTTGTTTCAGTGGGGTCATTGTGAACGCCTGTGAGTTCACATAAGCCACTTGTCAGGAGTTTTCCTGAATTGCAACCCAGGTCTGAATAAAACGCTCAGAGACAGGTTTTACGTGTACACGGGGAGACTCAGAGAGTCTCTCTCCGCTGCAGTAAAAAGGAAGAGTCTTTATTCAGAGAGCACATACAGGAAGAGAGAAAATAGTACTGCAGGCTTCCTGTGTAACTTCCCCATTTAGGAGTCTGCACGAAGTTGCTGAGTTTAAGCTGAATACTGAAAAGAGCAAACACATTTAGATAATGAAACGTACCTTTAAGCATAACATAGTAAAAATCCCAAAATCCCAAGAAATCTCTTAACATTCCCTCCTGTTGTACATATATATATGTACA
>CAKLIZ010003083.1:0-18262 GCA_922035795.1 Oreochromis mossambicus
CACACACACACACACACACACACACACACACACACACACACACACACTGTCCAAAGAGACATTTGTTAGATTAACTGGTGATTCTTAATTGGCCAGAGATGTTAGTATGTCACTGGTTGTCTGTGTGTGTTAGTGCTGCAATAATAGACTAGTGACCTGACCAGGGTGTGCTTCGGCTCATGACATCTAGGGTAGGCATCAGCACCTCCAGCATGGAAGGATAGATTCATTATGGGTATAGGTGTTGCAATCCCAGAATGTCCACACGCACTTGATTTGCGTGTCTAGCTGATTTGGCTTTCTAGCCACTGGCCGGAAAAATGAACTTGGGACATCATCTCATCATAATTGGCTGTTTTGCCCTTTTAAAGCACAGCATACCCTCAGCTGATCAGACCCAGGTGTGTCCCATGGTTCATCTTTGGTGGTCAGCTGGTAGCTCAGGTAGTGTTCTAGATAAAGACAATGTTGGATAACACCTCCCACCCACTCCATGACATGCTGGTCAGTCACAGGAGCATGTTGAGTGAAAGACTGAGATTACCGAAAAGCACCACTGAACGACACAGGAAATCATTCCTGCCTGTGGCCATCTCCCTGTACAACTCATCCACTGAACACACTGTTTACTGCAACAGCTACACCCTTCTTGCACATGTTCTTTTTCAGCTATTTATTAATAAGTGACTTTTATATATATATATGCCTGTATATATTGTGCTATTCTTAGTTAGTGTATTGTCTGTCTCTGTTAATGTTTGTTTATAATGGAGCACTGTAACGAAAAATAATTTCCCCTAGGGATCAATAAAGTATTCTGATTCTGATTCTTTCTTTTAAACCACAGCCATTGACTGCTTTGCCGATGGTCTTTGACCTCCCAAGGACCTGTCAATTCAACAATGAGGACAGATTGCTGAGAATTCGGCCACAGGATTAGGTCTGGTGTCAGGTTGGAGTTGGCAGTCTAAAAAGGGAAGGTACGTTTTCTCTCCAGGCCAACAAGCATTCTTCAGCCATGTCCAGGAGGCCTGATCCTAGATGTTGGTTCATGGTTATGTAGAGTAACCAGCTAGTGTAATGCTGTTCAGACTTGCTCATTAGCTCTGTATTGTTATTCCTTGTATCTACTACAGTAGCTTTGCATGATTTAGAGTTCAAGATAATAATTATTTACATTACACTTGACCTTGGTGAAAGCTCCTCACCCACTGACTGAAATTAGCCTTTTAGCTCCCTGCGCTCTCCTCTTCAACAAACTTGGCTCTATTTCATTTGCCCACATAAACAGAAGCTTTGAACAGAAGATGGGTTTTTGTGGTCACAGCCTGAGCTGTGTGCCTGAAATGAGCCAGTTAATGATATTTGCTCATGCTGAGATCATACAGTCATGAGCAGAAAAAATGCCTTTGGGCAGTTTGAAACCCGAAGTCTGGCTCACAGGGATTACTTGGATATATGTTGATCTTATTATTTCAAACTTAGTATAATATGAGAATCCACCACTGTGATTGTGTGTATGACAGAAAATAAGAAAAAGTGTTTCCCTCCCTCTGCTGCATCTGATTACTTACCCATCGGATGCAGCAGAGGGAGCTCTCGTCTTGTCTTTAAAGCTGTGGCTGTTCACCTTCTACTTGTCAGCAGGGGTCAACCTATGGCCACATTTCCTTGTTTTGTCCCCGAAGTGGAGTATCCCATAGCTGATATCCAAAATGCCCTCCTGCTCTGAAGGACAATGTGTTCTGAGCCACAATCATTGTCATCACTCATTAGCATTTAATATAAAGTAAACATTTATCAGCAGCTGATGGCAGTGCCTTGGATATGAAACCGTTCACAGATGTGTCTGCACATGTTAATGTAGGTCTGTTTCTTTGATTGTTTGCTTTCAATGTTAGAACATTTTTACATCAGAGCTCAAACGATGGGAAACCCTTAATCACTGTAATTAACCTGGTATATATTAGTACACGGTATATCCTGTGTGATTAGTGGTATTAATGTTTATGGATACACTTGATTACTATTATACTACAGTCTTTGGGCACAGTGTTATAACAGTGCCAACAAATCAAAGTATTTGGGAATTATTTTTCACTGGCTTTGCTCAGTTACATAAGATGTTGTAGCAGTAAGAAAGAAGTATTGTTAATGAAGTTTTATAATATTTGGGGGCATTTAAATTGAAAAATTGTATTACTCAGTTGCATCAGTGCTGGCTATTATTTTAGAAATCTGCATACAATGAATCAGACCTTTATAGAAAGAATATGATTTGTATTATCTCAATGATTTGTCAACATATTGATCAACACGTATAAAAACATAGAAAAAGAAACAAAAAGTCACAATTTGTTCAGTTTCCACATTGTTGCAGGCTTTAGTTAGCTTTAATTTTGTAGATATTGGTTAAAATTGATTAATAATAATAATCACATTTTCTCTCTTTTGTCTGTCAAACCTGAACCTGACCAATTTTGCTTACTCAGTACACGTCTCTGAGCTAAACCTCTGCTCCTTCTGGTCTTTATCTAGACTGTTCTGGCTGGCAGCCTGTAACCAACCAGGTGTAATAACAGGCCACAACAACACACGGCTACCTTTACGGCATTTTGACGATGACAAGTTTTTGTTTTGTCAGCAAAAATAACAGACCCTTAGTTTACTGTCTGGAGCCCGGTTGTAGGCGGAGCTTGTGAAGTTGAGCCGATTAGATCAGAAGACTGGAACTTATCGCAGTCGAAGACGTCTGACACGCCACTTAATTATAGAGTTGGAGCTGCTTAGTTATCTGAGGACAACACCCAAATAAAAAGTATATCCTGTCACAGTCTTCAGGTCATGACTGAGTGTCATTAAAAGTAAGTCCACCTGTTGATAATTTGACAGGAAACACCATCTACAGGCTGTATTTTGGTCATGGAGGTCAATGCCCGGCAGAAACTGGTTTACCTCAAAGCTTTGATTAAAAACAACCTGGTGAGTTCACTTTCCAGAAACCATCAACTGGTTTGATATTTTTATAAATACAAGTACTGTACACTTAAATAACCTCTGGGGATGACTCGGATCCTTCAAAATATGAAGGTAATATGTGGTTTAATTAAGATGACCAACCAGCCAGTTATTGTGTGATCATTTCCAGACGTTTGACAGTTTTGTCTTTTTTCATGTAAAAATGACAAATAATGAAAGCATGAAGATAAAGAAAGCAGAAACCTTTAAACAAAAATGATGGTGCTCAATATTGCAAAATTAGATTTCTATTAGTCAGATAGAAAATCTGAGGTGAAGCTCTTCTTTTAACTCCTTTTTAATTGAAAATACTTCAAAAGCTTGAAATGCTGTCTTTCTTTCCTTATTGGTATTATTTCAAATCAATATCCAGAATTGGCTTAAACCTAGTTTGCATCTGCAGTTCACTGGCAATGTGCATGTAGAAGATCACAAAAATGTCACATTAGAAGTAAATCACAACATCTACACACCCACAATCACTACACAAGTAAAATGCTGGAGTTTAAGATCGAGTTTCATAGAGTTACTAATCATTACACACAGAAAACATTTTTTATTGGATCTCTAGTAAAACATTAAAGTTAAAAACATCTCTCACTGAGTGGACGTGACCTCAGTGTCTGCAGTAATGGTTGTGACCCTGCTGCAGGCCTGAGGCCTTTAGTAAGCGTAATAAGTAATGAACTCAATAAGTGCATTTCAGAGGTAATCTAAATTTAATCCTACTCAAAAATGCTGCAGACAAACATAAACATGTTTCAACCAAAGCATTATTATTCCAGTCTGCAGTCATTTATAATTGGCAGCTCTGTTCTGTTCTGCCTTTCCACCTGCACGCATGGAAAGCCTGGTGTGGAGGTGGTCTGCAAAGCAGGTTGAAGCATCAACAGAAACCGTAGGCAGGCTCAAACAAGCTGATGAGACTTTCAGATTTTTTTATTTGCCAGTACGATGCAAAGAAATATATCAGCAGAGGATTGGCACCCGAATCATGTGTTATGATGCACAGAGACTTTGGCTGAGCTCACTGTCATGTAGGATTGTATTTAAGATCAAGAAGATGTGGTCTGTGCAGCTTCCTGTCGTCAGGATGTTTGCAGCGAGAGTTGGTTAGAGACCTCTTTATCTTTGATTACACTCTATGTCGCTGAATGAATGTAAACTAGTAGCGATCAGTCGATGGATAACAACTTTTGCGAGGCTTCTCATCAGCTGGGACTGTGAGTTCAGGCAGTTTAGACAGCTCTGACTCAGCAGCCCCCAGATGATATCTGTGGACTGGAGAGCTGCAGGTGGGAGGAGGAGGAGGGGGAGCAGTCTAAACAGGGAGCTATGCTAACTATGTAGTCGTGTGACACAGCAGTCTCTTTTAAAGGCTACAACCCCCACTCACTGCACCTTAATCCTTCCACACTAGATGACACACTTATAATCAAGTTCTCACTCTGTCCTCTGAGAGCCAGCTAGTAGCCCCAATAACCTAATGTGCAGCAAGGACTGAAATGAAAGCGCTGCAGGGATCTGGATGAAACAGGCTGGAGCTGAGCAGAGGGATGGGAGAATAACAACTTGAAAAGTGGCTTTGATTTAGAAATGCTCCCTTACATCATCACTGTGGCAGGCAAACAGCTTGAAATTAAAAGTAGAAGGTCAAGGTGTGGTAGAAGATTAGATTAATAGACAAAGTTCAAAATCTGTATCCCTTAAAAACAGAGAAGATTTTTGTTCTATTAAACATTGTTTTTAATTGAAAATAGTCCGTTTGATTTTCAGAGCTAATAAGATGGACAATATGGCCCTCAAAAAACATTTTTTAAGCTACGTTTTGCTGCTGGGATGGAGATAAACACAGACCAGTATTTTTAATGATGAGCTCTTTTATTTATTTATTTAATATCCTTCAGTGCTGATTCATTTTCCAGCTGCGTTCTACATATCCAGTGTTGGGGATGAGTACATGGTGCTTGGGTTTCGACAGGTACAAGTTGGACAGTACATGATATTCCACCAAGCCAGGTTACATGACCTGTTTATCCATTTCACTCTTTATACCCCAAAGGTCACCTGTACTGAGCCTTACTGAACTTCACGTGACTCATAGCTCATTTTGAGGGCATAATAATAGCTGCTAATCACAGACATGAAGTATTGCGAAACAAAGTTTCCCAAATGCTAAGAATAAAACAACCGAAAGGGAAAGTGCCCTCAGGGGGCATCTGCAGGTATCAGCACGAATTGTTTGCTGTTCTGTCAAGAGGGAGCTGATCTTATATCACTTTTGTTTTTTTGGAGGGGGGGCCATAGATTGCATTAGCGTGTAAAACTTCTGAAGCATCTATAATGTACATTATATAGTGTATACTGCACAATATTTAAGGTGTTAAAGTATTTCGATGCCTTCCTCCATATATGTGCTGCTGCTGCTCATTTACCTGACTCTGTCTGTCCCACATTATGATTCATGTGTGGTAGAGTAATTAAATGGTGGCCATGCAGTCTAAAGACTTTTCAGAGCCAACATGTGCTTGAGCAAAACACAGAAGCGTCACACTGCGCCTTTACTGTGACTCTTTGTGATAAAGTCATAATCACTGATTACTGATACTTAACTGAAGTTTAATAGCTTTTTACTGGTTTAACAATAAAATGATGATAAATTAAGTTTGCCAGCTGGTAAATAACTGGTTTGTAAGCCAGTCTGATCATTATCCACAAAGTGAATGTAACGGTGTAACTACTGTTTATAACAGTCTGTAAATGGTTAATAAATACTGTTTAGTGCATCTGTAAATATCATTTGGATTGCTTTAATGAAGATGTTTGTTATGCCCGGTGGCTCGTGTTTGTTTGCAGAGACTTTATATTTAGTTTTTCAATGATAAATGGTTAGTAATCATATGACATTCCTATTATTGGGGGATGCCTAGAGCCTCTCCCATCCCTTTGAATTGGACAAGTGGTTAGGAAAATAAATGGATGGGTGATTAGTAAATCTTATTAAATGCAGTTGTTGTGATGCAATCAATTTTAAAGGGGGATTTTCTATTTGCTTTGCTTGGACTTGTTTTTCCTGACAGCCAGTGTGAATGCTTGACTCTCTGGCTGTTCGCACACACACTTACTCATCTGCTAAGATCTCTTTTAAAGTGACGTGTTGCTTGTTTTGGTTTCTTCTCTTTTTTTAGAAAATGCAACTCAACTGCACTTATTCCAGTCAGAGTAGCGGTTTTCCCGGTCTCCTTACAGGTGACTGTAAGTGCTTTCTTTAGATTGTTGGACAGTGTCTGGGTGGTGTTGGTTTCTCTCTCTGCTGCCTGTGACTCACTCTGAAACCCCATTGTGTTTTATTGCAAACACTAGCGCCACAGCGGACACATCTTTTTAAAAATCCTATCATGGTTAGACAAATAGTCCGAATCACAGACTGTCACAACAAAGAAGGTCAGCATTTGTCTGTGGCTGCACTCTGCCAGAGGCTGAAGCAATGATACTATCTCTGTTACAGGTTTTTCTTTCAGTTGGTGAAGATAGTACCAAATGCAAAAAATAAAATAACATTTTAAAAATCGACTAATTTTGAGCTAAAGTTGCTTTTTCATTTACATATAGCCTTTTTTCTCTTTATACAGAGAAGTGCATAAAAGTATTTTTGTGAAATCTTATACCAAATATGGTAAAAGGTTTCAAAGCTAGGCCTATCTCAAAGACTGTCATAGGACTTCAATGGTAAATGTTTGAATACCTGGAAGTCTTGGAAAGATGCTTTAATCGCAGCTAATGGCAGTTCTGGTCTCATATATACTGCCCGATTAACACAGGGCTACACACTTCACTTACCTCATATGCAGACCGCCTCACCTTCATCTGAATCAGCCTTCAGATTTTCTGTTTCTGTGACCTGAAGTTCTTAGTCTGTGGTAAACAGAGCATGAATCATGCTTCTCTGCTGTTAGCATTTCAGTGAAAGATAAAACCTTGGTTGTGGTGTTATGTTTAAAGATAAAACCTTGTGTAGTCTCTGTCACCACATTTTTAACCACTATTTGATTACTTGGTGCAAAGACATGACAGGTCCCCTCTCTGGTGAAGGTATTTTGCTTATGGTTCATTCACTTAGATGCTTAACCTTCATCATGCAACGTGTTACATGTGGGAAGTTTGACACTGAAAGGCTGTCTTCACATCCATCCACTGAAGATTTGAAGTTTCCAGGCTCACCCTGAATCCAGTTTAATCCATGAAAATGTAAGTTGATTTTGGGGCAGCACAGTGGTTAGCACTGTTGCCTCACAGCAAGAAGGTCCTGAGTTCAGTTTCACCATCAGGCCGGGGTCTTTCTGTGTGGAGTTTGCATGTTCTCCCCATGTTTAAATGGACTAACAATGAGGTGGAGTTGTTGCTGTGAGTACAACAAAAGTACAAAGTTGCAAAAGTGAGTGAGAATTAAATAATTTGAAGAAAAGCTATCTGAAGCATGTACAGACTGATTAATTTTTAATAGGGCTGTCAAAATTGAGCGCAAACAAAACAACTGCTGTATAATGCCCTCCGCTATCTTAGTTTAACTGGTCACATGACTGCATCACATGACTAAAATGTGTCATTGTTTTTGAAAAGGCTCCAGGTTCGCTGTCCACACTGTGACACGAAAACGGCGTTTTCAAATGTATCCGCTTTGGAGAGCGTTTTCAAAACGCTCCGTTTTTCTTGACCGAAAACGCCGTCTCAGTGTGGACCGAAGGCCAAAACGGAAAGAAAAAGATGCGTTTTCAAGCGAAAACGTATTAGTGTGGACATGGCCAAAGACATGCAGATAGTGGGGATAGGTTAATTGGAAACTCTAAATTCCCCATAGGTGTGAATGTGAGTGTGAATGGTTGTCTGTGTCCATGTGTTAGCCCTGCAAAAGACTGGCGACCTGTCCATGGTGTACCCTGCCTCTCGCCCCAAGATAGGCTCCAAGATAGCCCGCCCCCCCACGACCCTGAAAAGGATAAGTGGCAGAGGATGGATGGATGTAAGATGATTTTGTGACAAGCTAACAGCTAACAGCTCGTCAAAAAGAAGAGTCTCGCTAAAAGCTGTTATTTTGGATCAAAAAGTTGCTGCAGTTTAAAATATTTAAGCTGATTAACTGAACTTTTAAGCCATTTCATTATTACAGTTAGCTTTCTAGTGTCAAAGTGCTATTTGTGATTAAAAGGCATCATATTCAGTCAGTCTTATTTATGATTGAAACCAGAGACTGTTCAGTTTCTGAATTCAGAGAAAATTGAAAGCATCAACAGACCTTTTACAATAACAGGAAAACTTTGTACTCTAGTAAGTGGCAGAGGTCAATGAGATTATTAAATGCCATGTTTGCAAGTCTGCTCAGCAAATCTGGCTGCTAGCTTACACAGGCTGTAAACAGGCCGTAATTAGCAAGTCGAGCTATCTGATGTCTCCCCGTCACCAGAGCTGCTTGTTTGTGCACGAGACTTTGACACCGGATCCAACAAATAATATTCACAAACAGCTTAAACTGGAATCAGTTTATTTTTGGACATCTCAGTAGTCGCATATGGAAGGAACCAAAAATAACTGGACAGGAAAACACTGCTCTTTCCATTACACCATCTGCTGAGGAGGTTTTATTTCCAGCTTTTTTGGTGTCCTTATTTGTGTCTGTACTGTGGCTCACTAAATCAACTGTTCAACTAGAACAGTAATAGAAAGATTTCAGTGAAACCTAGGGCCAAAGGTCAAAAGCGGTATGTGACAAATTAAGTACACACCATCAGCCAGTAGAGACACTTTTAGTAGAAATAAGCATGTGCATCACTTTATCTGTGTCTTCCATTGTTGTGGAGAAATTTTGGCCCACTGTTTTGCTTTTAGGACCAGGTTTTATGTTGGCATTTTTGCATTCATTGGATAGTGGATCAGTGAAAGCTTGGAGAGAGGAAAGAGCAAAGTGCTGCAGATCAGACTCAAACCCAGGCCACACTCCAGCTGTGTGGCATGTGGTTGCCTATTCACCCACTGACCTGGCCCATTCTTCTTTAAAACTTTGCTTCACTTCATTGTGGTGTGTGGGCACTCTTTTAATCACAGCTCTCTCGGAGGTCCTGGTACAGTATTTCAATCAAATTGCGGTCTGGACTTTGGCCGGGCCATTACAGCATCTTCATTCTTTTCTTTTCCACCCATTCTGCTGAAGATTCGCTGCTGTCCTGTTGCCTGAGCTATGGGCCGAGCTTTAGCTGTCAAACCTCACTATAGAAGACTCCACTCTCCCCTTTGGTTTTGTCTGTTCGAAGGACATTGTTCTATAAGTCTTGTGGCTTATTCAGATATAACTTTGCAAACCTACGCTGTGATGCCATGGTCTTTTTAGAGAGAAGAGGCTTTCTCTGCAGAACTGTTACAAATAATCTAATTGTACTGCCATGAACTTCAACATTTAACATGCAGGCCTATAGTTTTTGTTCTTTTGTGAATAATCTTTCTCACTGTACAATCAGACAACCCTCTAGGAGACAGTGGGAAGGAAAAACTCCCTTTGCATTTGATTAGCAGCACAGATGCTATCACACTTCCTATGGAAGCAGTAAAGGTCTAATTATTTTTCACCCACTGCTTCTACTTTTAACATCAGCGATTTTATTTTAATTTTGCCAAGAGACATATTTTTTTTTATTGTTCTTATGTTATGTATAAACCTTTTTCAGTATGACTGTAACTATGAATGCACATCTATGGCATGAGATACGTCCACTGGCTTTTCAACTCAGTTCTCTGAGCCGTTGCTTTGTGTCATATCTCATTGGTGGCAGTCTTTAATCCTTTTGGCCAGCAGCCTGATGAAGAGAACATTGTTCAGTGTCTCAGTATTTACATCTCCAGTGTTGTCTGGGTGAACAAACCCTTGCAGCTCAGTGGAGTTTTGCTGAGGAATGTCAGCAGCTGGCATTAAAACTCAGATCCAGCTTCCATTTTCTTGACCCTGACGGCTATTTTCTGTTTAGCCTCAAATATATTTTTGTCTCATGTGACAGTCTAAAGATGTTGTTGATACCTTGATGTGATTTAATTTATTCAGAGTGCAGTCCTCGCTTTTATGTTACACAGGACACTTTTACCATCACTTCTCATGACAGTTATACACCGTCTTTGCTTTTTCTGCTTCCCACACAACACACGCTAACCCCAGACCTTGTACTGATTGTTTGTTATGTAAAATATCACCAGAAGCGAGCATTAGTATTTATAGCAGTGCAGACAGCACATAATCTTTCCTTAGACTACACAAACATCTGCAGAAGGGGAATTGGAGGAGAAGAGGAAGAGAAGTTGTGAAAAGAAAGAAAAGAAAAAGAGGGGGGGAAAGTCAGACGGAGGGGGGAGAGAAAAGGAAAAGTAGACCAAAATAGGAAGGGAAGAAAAACAGGGGAGTCAATGTGATAAAGAGATAAAGGAGGAGGAGAGGCAGGAGCAGAGAATGGGACAGGGGCAGGAACCGGTCTAAACCAGCGTGGTCTGACTCTTAGGGCTACATACCCCTCCCTCCTCTAACCTCCTCCTCATCTTTCCTCTGACTCAGACTGGCTGAACTTTTTCTTTTAGCACTCCGTCATGTGCTTGTTGTCACCGGGAACAATTTGGATACACATTTCTCAGAAGTGTAAGGGGATCCAGGCCGAGTGAGGGCAGGGGCGGCAATCGCAGGACGATCCCAATCAGAGTGACAGGCAGGTGTTTCCCAACACGTTACATAAGAAAGAGGGAGGGGTTCATAAGGAAAAAAATGGGGTGTATTGATTATCATCCAGACATGCATGGGATTGTTGAACCTCCACACATTCCTCTGGTGGGACAGTGTGTGCCTTTGCATTTGTTTTACTGTACATGTTGTTTGTTCAGAGTTTCCATTTAAAAAAACATGCATGTACTGATGAAGCATTTTGACAACACAAAAATACATATTTCTTGGAATATGAACAGTTATTCAGGAAAGTCGGCATTAGAAGGTTATAAAGCTCATAGCATATACTACACTAAATAAATATATATTTATTAATCCTAATGGGGACATGAATTAGCCACAAAAACTGAGGTGAAAGGTGACTGTCCTGGAAGCTGCTTTAGCCAGTTGTTTGTGCCCCGGGGTCTCATGATACTATCATTCGGTCTTGTTTTTGAATAAGTGGGAGCTGTTCTGAAACCTCGATATGGAGCGAGTCGGGGCAGTGAGGTCAGAGGCAGCGTCTCAGTCTCTGGGACAAATTCTGTCTGATGGAACCTGGCTGTCAGTCACTGAGCTCATGAGAAACAACGCTGTTCCTGGATTCAGTTGCCAGGTCCTAAACATACTTCACTGACCTCTGGCTTCACTGGAGATTATGCAAAATCTATTAATATATCATGCATTGCATTCCCGTCTTCACTCGGCAGAGCAAACGTGGGATCGTTGCATGCTGCGGCCAGTTCGCGGCAGTTTGCTTCGGTTACACAAACGCCGTAAACAAGATCTCACAAGCACTTACGTAAAATGGAAGAATGTACTTTAAAAATAGTTGCTTAACTAAGTTACAAGAAGCATTCTCAGCAGAATGTAGTCATGAATTCATTATGAATAAAGGACCTCGGGGACCAGTTGCGTGACATTAAGTAGATGCATCGATCCATAAGTAGAATTTTTAAGTGGACTGTTTTAACGACTTAAAGCAGAGGTAGTGATGTCCAGCTGGTGATGAGGGCCCCTGACTTGATCCTGTTTGCGGGATTCCAGTCCACTGGGGTAGATGCTCTCAGCGAGGAGGCCCTGCTAGAGGTCAGACTACTCACCTCTGACCTCGAGCGATAGCTTTGCCAGGAGCTCTCCTGCATGCAGAGCAGTAATCAGTCAGTTCTAGTGTGAAATAGTAATCTCTCTGTGCTGACTCTCAAGCTTTAGAACTCGTGACCAAAGGCAGCTGTAAAGTGAAGGAGAAGCCTGGAGCTACTGCCTTTGTCTCTTCTCTTTTCTTGAGCTTACTCCAGTTTTTACATGGTGTTTACTGCACCGGGAGGACGTGATTTTGTCATGTGCCTTCCACTTGGTCCATGCAGTGGTTACTGAATACTTATAAACTCATAGAAAGCACATCATATGTTTTCTACCTGGAGGTGTAAACAGACCTAATTGTGTCCAAGCACACAGCCACATGTGTGGATATTGTTTTTCCAGGTTTTCTCTCCACGCGTCCTTTTCTGGTTGTTCTTGCAGACTTCCTACAAACATGAAAGGCATGGAAATTGTTGCAGAGGGGTATGACATTTTTATTGGTCCTAATCTATCAAATTGTGATAATATGAAGATATTTTTTTTGTGATACCCCTGTTATCTGCTTCTGTCAGTCAACCAGCCCAATGGCACTTTTGATTTGGAAGCTGCAAAGCTGAGGCCACTTCAGATTGTCAACTGACGGTCTATGTTGTTTTTAATCAAAATGCCACAAGTGTTAGAGTCTACATAAACTCACTGGTACACAGTAGCTGAATACGTCGAGAGTGAGACTTCAGTAAGCTTTTTGTTTGTGAAAGTAGCTTTTGCAAAACCCCAAAATGACTGCATGACACATAAGGGAATCAAAAAACGATCCAACTCTTACATCCTTCAGCTTTTGAGTGTCAAACTTCAGTGAATAAATAGTGATTAAAAACAAATCCTGGATCTCCAAATCCTCCACCACCTCACTGATTACAAGAATATGCTCTATAATCCAAGTAAAGCATAGTTAAGTAAAACGGCTCCATTTGCCACAGCTGGAAATCAGTACCACCTGGACAGAGGCGAGACGGCCCCACTTAGTTTTTCCATTGCTCAACACTCCAGCTGGATTTTATTTATTACTCTGGAAATGCCTTTCTTGTGATAATCAATGTCTATATATAGATGTGCGTATAGAAAGTGTTGCATTTTCTTGCAATCTGTGTTTGCATCTGTGTCATAGTAATAGCTGCTTGAACAACACAACTTTGCCTTTGCCTCCTATACAGTAGGAGGTCAAAAATCTCCTTAACTGACAGCTTTTAAGTTGGCCTCAGGTGAAACATGACCTGTGTATCTCTCAGAACCAGGTTTGCTTAAGGTGTGCAATTCAAAATAAACCAGGCCTCTAAACTGTGATCACTTCCCTGCCCATAAAACCAACTGTCCCGCTAAGACAGGGGCACAAATGTAGTAACTAGTGCACAGTCTGAATGTGATAATCACGTCTCTTACCATCGCAGATGCAAAGATGTGCGCAGGAATGTGAATGGAAGCAGCTGAGCCTGTTGTTGCAGCAGTAAGTGTGGCTGTTCAGGGAGATGTTTTAGTAACACAGCTGTGCAAACGGCCCTTCTCTCAGTCAGTTCATTATATTCCAGCAAACGCTGTAGTAAAACATAAATATTGCCCACGTTACTACTGTGTAACGTTTTTGTGAGCCCTCTGATTCAGCCTCAACCGTAGGCCCAATGCGCACACCTGAGAAACGGTTTGTGATGAAACGAGTACAGCACACCGGGGGGGGGGGAAGCTGTATTTAAAGCTGTGGCGAAAACATAGCGATCATCTTCTTCGTCTGTTCCTGCGTGTGCCCACAGTGTGATGCTTGAAGCCACTTTCCATATGACACAGCTAAATGTCGCAGCCTTCATTCTTCGTAGAGGGAGGGGTGAACGCTGTTGCATTCTTTCTCTGCATTCAGATAGCTGTACCACATGCCAACGGGCACCCCATGCCAAAGCCCCCAGATCTGCAAAGGGCAGTCAAGGCGCTAAAATGACCACCCCGACCCATAAGCCACCTCCCCACCCCAAACCCATCCGCTAACCTCGCAACCTCGCTGTGGTGCTCGGCCAGTGAGAAGCAGCGCAAACCGGCATGAGCCAGTGCTGAGAGCTCTGTCGCCCCTGCGCCCCACCCCCTGCCCCTCCGCCTTCCTTGAACTTCTTTCTCCCATATGTGCACGCACACCAGATTATTGTGCTTATGAGGACTTGGTGTTGTCTGTTTTTCACCCTCAATATAACATTGCTCTATGAACACAGATGGAGTACATTTGCTAAAAGAACAGTTTTGTTTCACTGCCAATGCTTTGACTGGACCGACTTCATTCTTGTCTTAAATGTGTCTGACACTTAACCTGATATAAACAAAAATTAAAAAAGCATTTACCCCCTCCTCTGCACTCCTAACCCAAACATTGTAATTACACTCCTAAGTATGAGTCTGAACTTAATATTAGGAAACATTATTCTTGTAAAAATATCTCGGTCTAACAATCAAGAAGAGAAAAACAGTCACATTTTGCGCACACACTGCAAAACACACTTCCTCTTCTGTCCCCCCAAAACACTCTGACTGTTTTCAGCTGCATATGTTGATTGGCAGAAAATACGATTAACTCTTAGTGACTGCTCTGTTACGACTGGCTGAAAGTGAAGCTCATCACACATGGTTTTCCTGTATAGATGCCAAAAACCTTACACCCATAAAGTTACATATGTCTTTTTTCCTGTTACTGAACCACAGTTGCAGTATGGTTGGTCGGTGCTGCGTGTGCCATCTGTGCAAGGCTGGTGAATGCAATGGGATCAGTTCACTGGAGTAAAAATTATTTCATGCCATGAGAATTTGTTACTGTGTGAGAAAAACACCCTTTTAGCCAGAGTGGTCCAAGCTCGCAAAGGCATTTTCCTGTTGTTGAGTAGCTGGGAGATATTTTTGTGAGCCAACTACCAATAAAAGTTTTTATTTTCTTGACCCATTTTCTTGAGCTTTAAAGGTAAATGTGACAAATACTCCTGCGCTAATGCAGCACAAAAAATATATAAAAAAAATTAACATATTGTGTAGGTCTCCCTCCTTTGACTTACTGTATACAAAAGCAAAAAGGGATGTAACCACTGTGACATCACCCATTGATTTGAGGGCTATTTAAAAGCCACAAGTTCTACTTTCGTCTTCCTTTTTAGGCCGGATGTTAGTGTTAAATGTGACGCTTACCTTGATTTTGTGAAGACAAACATTCACAAGCTCAGAGTTTGTGAACTGTTTAACATATAAATAGTGGTAAGAAAGTTCTTTTTTAAATAATCCCCTCATTTATTTTAACTTGATTTGAACTCCATCTGTATTTGTATCAAAAAGAAACTAACTAAAGGTAAACTAATGGAATGTTTTGCCATTAACAAATAGTAACCCTTTATGACCAACATTACCAGAGCAGTTATTAAGAAACTCTACATGACCCAGTCACTTGAGCAAGTTTCCACCATAAACTAATTCTGTTGTGCCTATTTTTTTTTTTTAGCTGGACTGGTAAGTCTCACCCTCAGTGCTTTGCTTGTTGTGCCCACAAGTGTATTAACCCAATAATCTAATTCATAGCAGGGCTGCTTTTTTGTCATTTACTTAAGACACAGCTTTTGCAACACCTCCGCATTCTTCTGGCATGATAAATGCAATCATATCAGACCGATATTTGACAATAGAGATGACAAACGGACACCAAATATACAGACAGCAAATAGTTTCTTGACAGGGAACAGTCAAATACAAGGTAGCAGAGAAAGCACAGAGCAGAAGTCAGCAGTTTTTATGCATTCTGCTGTGCTGTAGCGGGGAAGAGGAGAGGTTTCTGTCAAACACATGAGGTGATCTGTCACATGCTCAGAGCTGAGCAGGAAACAACCTCTCTCTGCTCACCATACACCACATGTATCATGGTAGGTTTGGGTCTTCAGGGTCTGGGGTATACGTGCAGCTGATTTTAATCTGCACGACACCTGCGAGACACACAGACAGCAAGCTGATGGAAAAAAAAACTTTCGAGTCGAGCTCGGTTCAAGAGATTACATATCCCTACGAAGCCGTTTGAGCTTCTGCCAGTGCTTATCACCTCTGAAAGTCACCGCTGGAACATCAGCACTTAATGGAATTGAATTATGCAGCTTTTCAATTGCAAATAGGAGGCATTTAGCCGGCGCTAGCTTCTGTTAAAGTAGCTCAAATATTTATTTCACTCAGTAAAGCTGTGAAAGATACTTGGTTCAACAATATTCTAAAAATGTAGAGATTTTGTGACTCTGCAATACTTATATAGAGCTAAATAAACCGTAAATAGATGGCAGAGAGGCAAATCATATATATATATATATATATATATATATATATATATATGTATACTGGGAGAGAAAGAGAGAGAGGGCCAGACAATCTTCAGATAAATACAGGCTACAGATTTTGGCCCACTTAAATTTTGGCCCACTTAAATGTGACCTCTCCCCCAGTGACATAGCAGCATTTCTTCTGTCCAGGGCCATAAACAAACCGTGCCCCCTCACCTGGATTCCCTCCTGCTACCAAATATATTTTATAGGAGGGATGGTTCCTTGTCTGAGACAGAGGTAGTAAACCTTTTGCCGTCTCACAGCTCAGCTCTCCTTTCCGGGTGGATGCTGTGTGTTTTCTTAGTGTTTATGCCTCTGTATGTTTACCAAATACATGCAGGCTGGTTATTCGGGTCACTCCTGTTATTGTCTTTGACCCAGTGACGGGTTCAAATGCTCCCTGAGACACTCCACTGAGTCCTTTATATAATGAGATTTCTTTGTGATTTGGCTTTACCATGACCATGAAAAATGATATGTAGCACAAATTTGGTTTTAGTTTTTATGGTGAAAAATACAAAGAGATTTTCCTAGTGTCATGTCCATACTGATTCAAAGAATCTTATTAGTGAGTGTGGTGAGAAGACAAATCAGACATTGCTGTGAAAAAGTATTTACCCCTTTCCTTTCTTGTTTTTTTATTTAATTAATTTGTCACTGACAGTCGCCTCAAGGTGCTTTATAACAGGAAGAAACCTCCAGCAGAACCAGGCTCAGGGAGGGGCGGCCATCTGCCGCCACCGGTTGGGGAGAGAGAAGGAAGACAGGATATTTCAGATCATTAAACAAATCTTAATATTAGATAAATAACTAAACAATGATAACCCAAGTAAATACAAAATGCAGCTTTTAAATGCTGGTTTAACCTATTAAGAGACAAAGTTATCCAAACCTACCTGGCACTGTGTGAAAAAGTAATCCCCCCCTAAACTTAATACCTGGTTGTTCCACCCTTGGCAGCAAGAACTGCAGGCAAGCCGTCACTGAGTGTTTTACATCACTGTGGGCCCACTATTCTCTGATGAATCGTTTTAATTCTGCCACACTGGATGATTTTTCAACCACAAATGGGCTGTTTAAGGGCATGCCAAAGACTTTGACTAGACCACTCCAAAAACCTTATTTGTTTTACTTTTATTTTTTCCATTCCAAGGTGGAAATGTTGATGTGCTTGAGCTCCAGGAAACAATTCTTCTTTAGGATTTTCTGGTGGAGAGCAGATTTCATGTCTCCATCAACTGTATCAGGTCGTCCAGGTCCGGAGGCAGCAAAGCAGCCAAACACCAACACACTACCACCGCCATGTTTGACTGTTAGTATGATGTAGCAGGACTGAGACCTCGATTCTTGACTGAGGCAGGTGAGGCCTGTAGTTCTTTAGATGTTTTTCTGGGTTCTTTTCTGACCTGATGAGTCTGCAGACGAGTTACCTTGGTGATTTCTTGATTGTTTTGTTTTAGATTGATGTTTTACTTTTGATTTCAACATTTCGAATGGTTCCCCAGGGAAATCATGTTTGGCAGGAAATCATTAAAATGTTAAAAAGGCAGAGATCCAGTATCTTAATAGCTGAACTCTGGATCATTAATCACGATCATTAATTATTTATAAAATATTTATTATATTATACATGGGTTATTAGATATCAATGTGTTTTATTAAGAGCTAAAATGCACACAGAAAGCTTTTTTGAGAATGTATGCAGCGTGGTCACATATGCCATAAGGGTGTGTTTGTTATAAGTAGGCTAACTTTGTATTCGTGGTTGAAACAGTTTTTTTTTTCCCTCTGTGTGTTCTGTCTCATCAGGCCATTTAAACTTGTTTGCGGTGTGCCGTTTAAAGGGCCATGTGATGTCACCACAGATAAGACGCTGTAGTGTCGGGGAAATTCTAGCGCTCTCCTGATTGGCTGAGCAGCAACTTGTTTTTTTTAATAAATGCGCTTGACAACAGTGTAGCCAATGAGAGGAGAGTGGGTGAGAACCTGATGTTCCAGCTGTCTGTCCTCACACACACACACACACACACACACACACACACACACACACACACAC
>CAKLIZ010003084.1:0-18259 GCA_922035795.1 Oreochromis mossambicus
CATTTTGACTAGAGACTAGCCCACCATTATAGGAAAAACCATAAAGCCTTTGAATGAAAACAAACGCTGTTGTTGTAAGATTCAGATAATTATTTGCTAAAAGCTAGATATTTTAAATGAGAATAAGAAAGAAAAATATTTCTTTGTGCCCCCCTTTCCCTGTTAATGCCCTACCTGCCCCCCTGGCAAAACTTAGCTAGACCCGCCCCTGCACAGTTACCAGCTGTCAGCTACTTAGAAAAGGATCCTGGTGTTATTTGTCTCTCAGAAACAGTTCATAACTTTAACTCATTCATGTCACCTAAAAGGTAAACCTGTTTCTCCATCACCTGTTCAGCTCTGATGATTCAGTAAGGACATCTCCTGGTTTCACCTTCATGTTTCCCTCTCACCACATATTCAAACCGACATCATGACCAGCAGCTTTTACGGCTGTGGCTCCAGCAAACATCAGCTGATACTATAAATTAATATTAAATAAATTCTAACAGCAGCTGATCAAGCTTAAACATGCTGCTGTTGTTTAGCGCAACATCCGCTGGTTTCTTCTTTATGGTGCAAAGTGTGATAAACAAACACGAGAGATGGGACTTGCGACAGAAAAGCCGATCAGCTGATTATTGATCAGTTTCATGATTGAAGTAGCAACAGGAGAGGAAGGAGGGGGAAAGAATGAGAGAAGAAGAGACAGCTGCAGCGTAAAGACAGAATAACTCCAGGTTTGTGTCTTTTTTTTTCCATTCTAGATGAAGTCCATTCTTATATTTGCTTGTTCTTATGTTATTGTACTTTGCACACCTCTGTTGCTTGTGAAGCTCGCACACAAGAATTTCACTCACATGTACTGTACCAGTGTACCTGCACATGTGATGTGACAATAAAAGTGATTTGATTTGATTTGATTTGAAGTACGAGACAAATCACATTCCTGTTAGGAATAGGATTCCTCAATAGGAAACGCGTAATATTTTCTCTGAATACGAGATGATTCCGTTTTTTACAGGACGGTTGGCAACTCTAATAACTAACCTTATGAACAAAATAAAGTTTAACATCAGTAACATCATAGCACTCGCCCAGCAGTATATAAACTCCATCATGCTAGCTAGTACGCAGTACGAGTTATTGTAACTGACTGTAAAACGTAAGCACAACGAAAATAAACTCCACCTAAACTTGTTTATATCTGACCCAGAAAGACTGGAGGTCATAACTTCTTACCTGAAGTTCAGTTCACCTGACACTCGGACCGGCGGCCGCATCGGATCTCTCCTCGTCCTGCCTCCCCTTTCCCTCATCCACCTGCTGGCCTCCACCACTTGCTAATGTTACTGAATCTGTGGAAGCTCCGCGATAGCCACCACCAAACAATTGCGTTATTTTTACACATCTGCCAGCATCTGGTCAATCCACCTTTCATTGTTTATACCGTTACCGAAAAAAAAAAAAAAAACGTTGGCCCGCAAAAACGAAGAATCACCATCGGCCCACCGAGTCCAGCTATGGCTGCATATGTGTTTAGTAGTAATTTGTTTTTGTAGGGGGCTAGCAAAACAACCGGCATTGCCATATTGGAATCCCGACTTCTCTGACGAGGCTAACCAGAACGCCGTTTACTCGAGTGTGACATTATTCCTAGGTCCGTGTTCCGATTTCAGAGGTAAGTCGAACGCAACACACGAAGTAACGAATAACGACCCTACCTAAATCCCAGTAACGATTAACGCGTTCCTGATTTTGGCATAATAACTAGTTACCGTGCTCATTACCACAATAATAACGTAGTTACTGTAACGCGTTACTTAATAACACGTTAGGCCCTACACTGCTCAAAATACACTTATCAATACAACAGTTTGATAATATCCTTAACATACTAATATCTTTATCATTTCTTAACATAAAACTTATTGTTGCAGCCAGAAGCAGTACACATGTGATCCCCCTGAAATTATTTTTTTTAATTTTAGTGTCCTTATTTTCGTCTGATATTCCAGCTATTGTTGGTTGCAGCTAATAAGTCTATTAGCTATCTCATTTAGTGCTTAGCTCAGATAAAATAATTATTGTGGGTGATTTTAACATCCATGTAGATGCTAAAATATGATAGCCTCAACATGGCATTTAATCTGTTATTACTCAATTGGTTTCTCTCAAAACGTAAAAGAACCCAGCCACCACTTTAATCAAACTCTAGATCTTGTTTTAATATATGGCATAGAAACTGAACATTTGGCATGGAACCTGAACACTACACCATCAGAGATGGATCATCTTGTTAATAATTTTGCCTCCTCACTTCATATGACTCTGGATACTGTAGCTCCTGTGAAAAATAAGGCCTCAAATCAGAAGTATTTGACTCTGTGGTATAACTCTCAAACACGTAGCCTTTATAAAAAAAAAGCCCTCTGTAAAGTTCACTAAAGGTCACAGGTCACTACAGGACAAATTCCTTGATTTTCAATCTGTTCTCTGAACTTTAGACCTCGACACTGGAGAGACCAAAAATCACTTCATGGAAAAACATAGAAAAGATGAGACAAGACCCGGCTGTCCATCTGCATAAAAAGGTCAAAGGTCACTCTTTGAGTGTTTGACAAAAGCTGTCTCCCAAAAAGTAGGCCGCATCCTTCGGAGGACCCGGCCTTCGCGGTCTACGTAGGCCTTTTTTTTCAAAAAGGTCTCAAAGACTTTGGAGTCAGACCTGTTACAGATCGTCAACTTTTCTTTAATATCAGGTGTGTTTCCAGAACCACTAAAAACTGCTGTAATAAAACCTATACTGAAAAAGGACAATCTTGACAAGACACAAATGAATAACTACAGGCCGATCTCAAACCTCCCATTTTTAAGTAAGATCATTGAAAAAGCAGTTTCTCAACAGCTCAATTACTTCTTAACACAGAATAACTGCTATGATGCCTTCCAGTCAGGTTTTAGACAGAACCACAGCACTGAAACCGCTCTGACCAAAGTGTTTAATGACATATGTCTGAATACAGACAGTGGAAAAATGTCAGTCTTAGTTCTACTGGATCTCAGTGCAGCATTTGATACAGTTGACCACAACATATTACTCAAACGACTGGAGAACTGGGCAGGTCTTTCAGGAACTGTACTAAACTGGTTCAAAACATACTTAGAAAACAGGAAATACTTTATATCAATAGGTAACTTCACATCTGAGCAGACAAGTATCACATGTGGAGTTCCCCAAGGTTCCATCTTGGGACCCCTTCTGTTTAACATCTACATGCTCCCACTGGCACAGATTATAAAGAACAACAAAATAAACTATCACAGCTATGCAGATGACACACAAATATATATCGCAATGTCACCAGGAGACCGAGGCCCTGTACAGTCCATACATTCATCTTTAGTAGGCTTGATTACTGTAACAGCATCTTTACAGGTCTACCTAAAAAATCAGTCAGACAACTACAGCTCATTCAGAACTCTGCTGCTCGAGTCCTCACTAAGACCAAAAAAGTGGACCACATCAGTCCAGCTCTGAGGTCTTTACACTGGCTGCCTGTCCGTCAGAGGATAGACTTTAAAGTTCTGATGCTGGTTTATAAAGCTCTGAATGGTTTAGGACCAAAATACATCGGTGACCTCCTGACCCAGTATGAACCTTCCAGATCCCTCAGGTCATCTGGATCCGGTTTCTTATCAGTTCCCAGAGTCAGAACCAGACACGGAGAAGCTGCATTCAGCTTTTATGCTCCATATATCTGGAACAAACTCCCAGAAAGCCTCAGATCAGCTGAAACACTCAGTTTATTTAAATCCAGGTTGAAGACTCACCTATTCTCAGCTGCTTTTGAATAAATCACCAAATCCACACTTTTAAGCTTAAATTTCAAAACTTACATTTTAACTACTGACTTTATCTACTGTTCTGATTTTATCTACTGTTTGATTTTTGATTTTAAACACTGTTTTGTTTGTTTGTTTGTTTGTTTGTCTTAATCAATTTTAGATCATGCTTTTTATTTGTTTTTGTTTTTAATGTCTCTGTAAAGCACTTTGAATCACCTTGTTGTTGAATTGTGCTATATAAATAAACTTGCCTTGCCTTGCCTTGCCTTGCCGGGTCCTTCGAAGACCGAGAAGGCCGGAAGTGCGAGGCTGTGAAATTGGCCGGTCTAGCCTTCAGATTTGTGACACCACTGTCTCCATGGAGTTTAATAAACTCAGCCATCTGCTCCTTGTTATCTAAAATATAATAGGACACTGGCGTAAATCCATGACCATCTCACACTTCTGTTTAATCAGTCTTCTGTTTGACGTTTATTCAGCTGTATGAAAACCCCAGAGGAACCCACCCGATGGATTAAAAAAGTTTTATTTAATCTAATCTAATCTAATAACTTTGATCAAGCCAAACCGATTTATCCCGGAACAAATAAAACACCGAAAAAACCCAAACAATTACATTTTTAAGTTATCCGACTGACTTATATATCATGTTTAACCTGAGTAGCGAAAGACAGTGACCAGTGACAAGTGACCATTGAACCCCCCGGCTAGCTATCGAGCTGGTGGGTAACAGACGTCTCCGAAAAAGTCGGAGCACTTTTGCAAATATGCGATGTCTTGATAAACCGAGCAGTTATTTGAAGTTTACACGGCTACTTTCTCACCTGAAAATATGTTAAAAGTTTATTTTGTGACCCAGAAAGAGTAGTAAGAGAATTTTAAAACTTAGTAGCGGCCGCCATTGTTGGAAACTGAAATTAGCTGGGCCGCGCTATGAATTCTGGGATACGGAGGACACACCTGACCCATCTTTCAAATTCGGGGAAATAAAGGACGCATTTGTCGGCCGCATTTGAAGAAGTCGACGAATTGGAACAGCCTTCGTCGCCTGGCTGTGACATAATTGGCCTACAAATGCGGCCAAATACAGATGGTTTGAAAGAGGAGTGAAAGAAGCCATCTATGTCCACTGTGAAAGACCATCTTCGAGCAGAGGCGGTGGTTTACGACACCAACTGTCTGCCATCTATAATCCAGTTTTGAGATCCCTTCCCTTAACGGCCACTCACATCCTGGGCCATCTGACCTCAGGAAATTACATGATAGGGTGGGGCTAGGTTTCACAATGAGCTCACCCGAAATCTTGGCTGATTGTGACCCACACCCATTTTCACACCTTGGCTCATGTGAGTAGGTAGAGGATAATCAGGGGTCTTTTGTCCCTCTCGGGGGGTGTTGTGGAAGTTTTCCACTTAAATAAAGCCTGCAGATGAGCGGTGAGCGGTAGCTAACATCCTTTAATCCAAACACACAAAGAACATACAACCAAGCTTGTGGAGAGCCTGCATGACCACGGGGCAGGGTCAGCAGAGTCTCTCTGAGCCTAGCATGGCTCTCAGTCAAATACCTTCTCCAGGAACAAAAGGCAGTACACAGCTGTTTCACACCTTAAGGTTCACACTCCCTTGCTACCTCCCAGAGTCCTCGAAGAGACAAAAGACTCTTCCTGTGGAGTGGAGCTTCCCCCCAACTTCCTTCTTACAGTATGGGTGTCAGACATGTTAAAATCCAGTGGCACCAAGGCATTATACAATAAAATAATGTGATTAATACATAAGTGAAAGAAATTCCTTTACAATCCCACCCTTTGCTTCTTAAATCAAGAATCACATTAAAACCAGAATTTCTTTCCTGACATTCTGTATATCACATCAACATTATTTTACACTTAAAGGAGTTTCACACTGTGTATCCTCACTTCACTGTTCTCCCACCACCCTTTGTTCATCTTTAATCATCCCCACAATCTAAGCTCTCACATGCAAATAGCAACAACAATGATACAGAGGAAAGGTCTTCTCCATAGTGTCAAAGTACTTTGCATGGCAAAGTGAAACAGCATTAGGTGGTCATTCTCAGTCCCAGTCATGGCTCCTGGTGTCTGTGCCATTTACAGAGTCATAATTCCAACGCTGATCTCCCTCTGTGCTGTCACCTTTGGAGCTTGGCACGCTCTCTTCATCCCTCGATTTCTGTTCCAACGCGGCTGTAGATTTAAGGCAGAGCACGTCGTACACCTTAGTTGTCTTCCTCAACGTCAACGGCTAAATCTTTCATTTTATTTTAAGATTTTTGCTGTGCGAAATCTCCTCGTGACAATCCTTTGGAAGCCCAGTGGTGCAAGCCACTGTTGTTTGTCTGCTGTCCTGCAGATGGTCCCTGCTTCTCACTGGTCCTGTTGAAGCGTTCTCTCCCGGTCGTGGTCTGTATCTGCGTCAATCTTTCCATATCTCTCATGTCACGGTCTCTGCAATTTAAAAATGAAAGCTTCCACGGAAAACCCTCTTTTGCCCTATGTCAGCTTAGCACAATTAGACATGCACAGTGAAGTTGTGCATTGTCTCTTAAAAATTCCCAGGGATTCTCCCCTGGAGTAGCTCCACTCCAGGTCCTGTCTTAAGAAAAGGTAAAACATTAGCCAGCGGTGTGTCCTGCTGTAAATCATGTGATTGGATCATATGATTAGCCCTCTGCTGTGGAAAAATAGATGTTAGCGCAGCGCATCTGTATGCACACTTTCCCACAGTGACCTCTGCACTGTAAACAATACAAGGTCATGAATAACACACCCCTGGTAAATTCACAAAGACACAGAAAGTGGCAATAGGGCACGCCGCAGTGCATTGTGGGATCGCGGCGCCATGTCAGTAGGCTAGAAAGCAAAACAAGCGCACAGTGTTGGATTGTTGGAATCGGGACTGCCAGAACCATGCTCAAAATCAGCGCAAAAGACAAAGGGCTGTATCGCGACCGATTGCGCCCAGACGCCAAGAGACGGTACTTTGAAAAAATTGCGTGCATCGGTGATGTGGACCCGTATGAAATAAGGAAGTGGAGTGGAGTGGAAACCCAGACAACCTACCGCCTTTGTCCTATCCCGATCTTCACATACCTTGTCTGTGGAGTCAGCGCATACACAGCAAACCAGTTTAAGAATTATAAATCCCTGGAGGCCCACATCCAATTCACGAACGGCTGGGTGCAAGATTTGTCCGTCTTTAAGCCTCCACGCTGCGAGTACGTTGTCGTTAGGACATAGGTAAGTCGGTTTGAACTTGATAACTTTCTAAACAACTTCCTTGTTACAGTTTTTGATTTGCACGTACAGTCAACCCATCTATATTAGCCTTGGTTCATTACAGACCTTTTATTAAAAGTGGTTTTTGTGTGTTTCAGGTACTGCACTCACAACGACTGAATGAAACTGCATTACAGCCATGGGTCATTGTGAGCACCAATGAGAGGGTTGAGGCTGCTCACTGTACATGCATGGCCGGAGTTGCAGAGACCTGCACCCATGTCGCTGCTCTTTTGTTTAAAGTCGAAGCTACAGTGCGTATCAGAAGCACCAGAACTGTAATGGACGAGCCAGCATATTGGGCATTGCCCGGAAATATGACCAAGATACAGCCTGAGGTTGCACATAACATTGACTTCTCCTCAGCAGCTGCCCAAAAACGTGGTCTTGATGAAAACATAAACACACCCTCCTTTTGCCTTTGAGAGGCAAAAGGAGGCGATCGCAAAAAAGGCAGATTCCTATTGCAACGCTGGAGAATTTGTCACCATTACTGGATACACTACTGTCAGGTACAAACACAAATCTTTGTTACTGGCGCCAACCACTGTGACCTCGTTGTGTGGACACAGAGAGACCTTGCTGTGATACGCATCTTCCCTGAAGTGGATTTCTGGGAACCACGTTTAAAGCAAGCACAAGACTTCTTTCTTAAAGTGTGTCTTCCTGAACTTGTGGGGAAATACTTCTCCAAACAACGTGCTGCTCTAAATAGCCTGTAATGTTTCATTTTGTGGTTCAAGATTGGTGCCAGCTGTGTGTTGCCATGTAAATAGTTTGCATTTCATTTTTATGTACATGTGAACAGATCAAGAATAAAAAACAAACAAAGATACTATTCTTTTCTGTTTTATTGAAACTACTTCACACAAAGTACAATTATTTATAATGAACTACACATGCAACACAACAGCTTTATGAATACTCAACAAGAGCAAGTTTCATTTGGCGCTGGTTTGACAACCACACTGGGGCACATATTCACCAAAACACAGCAAACCTTAACAATCTTATCAAGCAGAGTTGTGTTTATTTCTGCTCTGCCCTGTGCATTGCACACACACAATACTTCGTCTGCCCTTTAGCTTCCGTGACGCTGTCTGTCCGATCGCCACTGTCCACATTTACAGGTGGTACCTCAACCTCCACTTGTCCAACACAACTGCTGTCCACTGCCTCCATGACATGGTGATTTTGTTGTTGGTCTTCATCGATTACTTCTGCACGGGGCACACCTTCAGACTCTGCAGCTGCATAACAAAAGCCTGTAAGATAAAAATTAGTGCATACACATAAGGTAAATGTACACCAATATTCCAATGACAGGTGTGTGATTCATCTGGAAGTTATGTGCGGATTAGTGTACAATGAGAGCAATTTAGTATGTTTTTAGAGGCCCATGTGCAGTGTTGGTGCCCAGTCTGGATTTGTTACATCCATTTCATATACTGGTTTGCCTGCAATAATGCTAAATCATAAGCTACTCAGTCGACATGATGACATGACGTGGTTCTGCAGCATCACACATTAGCATGTTTTATCTCATTATCTATGACCTCAGCGCATTGAAAATAACACTAAAAGCCTTTTAAGAGTGATATGAATTAATTTAGAACTCACCGGAAAGAAAATGCGGAGAGCAAATCAACAAAAAGCTGGGGATTGCACAGAACTCGATATCCGCTCGTCTCACCGCTGCAATGCAAGCCTGACGTCTTTGTTTAATAAATTTGGATACATGGGATCCCTCACGTTGCCTCCAGGATGGAAAATGATGAAAAGAGAGCCCATTATCCAGCTTCTTGCCTTCACGATCGTGTAATCTAACGTTGCAACTGACAACACAACACGAACCATAGCTGAAGCTGTATCCTGTGTCTAGCCTACTGTCATGGCGGAAGGGGGCGTGGCCCACCTCCCGTGACATCACGCTCCAAAGCCCTATTAAAAGGTTAAGTCAGCACGGCCCAAAAGCTCATGCAACCTGTTGCTGTCATCTTTCTGCTCCTGTAAAAAGAAACATCCACCCTTTTGTCAGGTCAAGGTGGAGGCGCAATCTTGCATACTGGTGTCAAGTCGGTCAAGCTTTTGTCAGTCTAGTCAGTCCCCATTTTTATTTGCTGACAGAACCTTTTGTGACGCAATAAGTTTCTACTGCCAGCAATGACGTCATTTCAAAAAAGAAAAATAATTTAGACTGGATTACCTCGCTGAATCCGTTTTGACAGGGACTTGTTTTCTGATTGTCCCAAATAAGTGGCTTTCTCCCGAGCCCATTTTAATTTTTTGGAGAAACTCACTTGCGATTGTTCAACATGTTGTGTAGCGCTTTCGGTCCCGATCTTGCAGGCCTGGTTGAAAAAGAGAAAATTGCCAAACAAAAATCTCAGTGCACTGTTAAAAATCAAAACAATATGAAGGCCTCTTTTTAGAAGTTGTCTAAGCATACTCTCTCAGAATGATAGATCAAAACACAACTAATTGGCAGTTTCAAAGTGGTACCAAAATAAAATGCATCAGCCAAGCAAATCCCCAAAACTTTCATCCACCAGTCACACCTCACACAACAGCAATATTCTATTAGATAATGAGTTTTGTTTTCCCCCATGTAACCAGATGTGTGCCATGATAAGACCTTCCCCACACATCAGAAACCAGAAACTCAATAATGTATTAGTCCCCACTCATCTGACCCCCCTGCATCATTCTGTTCACCCCTGCTATGATTCAATCATCCTTCCCCAAAATAATACTAGTTCACTAGTCTATGTATCACTTCTTAACCCACTAAGTGAACCGGACAAGATGATGATAACAGCAATGCATGCTTAAAATACTATTTGATCTTCATGAGCTTCCTTGCATGTGTGTTTGTGTTAGTAGGATTAATGCATTTTTCTGTTTGTGTAATTTTTGTGTACCTCTCCTCTTTGCGGTGCTCCAGACACTTTTCAATTCTCCACGCAAGGCAGTCGTTTTTTCTTCCCAGTTTCCTAAACCCAAATTTCATTTCCCACACTAAAACAGCCATGTTCTCCCCTGCTCCTTCCACTGTGGTCTCATCTCATCTCTCCCCCCTTGCAGCAGTCCAGTGAGAGTCAGTTGTCTTTCAGCTTTGTCCTGTGTTTTCCACTGTCTCATCTTGCCATTTTCCTCCAAAAGTGGCAAATGTCCAACTCAGACAGTCTTTTCAAAAGTCCATTCACACACAGTGAAGTTGCAGCTCGTTGGAAATGCACATCCATCCATCCAACCATGATGATGCCATTTTTCTCCTTGCTGTCGCTGTCTTGCACAGCTGTTGCTGCTGGACCTTTTCTTCACTGCTCAGGATACTGCTATGAGTTCTTGATATCCATCTCGTTGTTCTGGAACTGCATTTCTTGTCTTCAGGGAGAGATTCTTGGAGCTTGTGTTCTCAGGGTGACAAACACATGGAAGTTAAGCTGTAAAACAATTCAGCCAAAACTTGGCTTGAGTGTTTCTAATGATGTTAACCTATAATTTTTTTCCGACTGCTGCACGTGGGAAATTGATCCGGGTCTGCTCTTCACCTGCAAGTGACACACTGAGACATTTTGATCATTCTTCTCATTGCTTAAAACAACACGTCTCCTCTCTCTGGTTCTGAAACTCCCCTTTCTTAAAAACCCAGAAAGATTGTAGTTGTTCTACATTGAAAAACACAAAACCCTCTTCCTATTTTATTGCTTATTTTCCTTTTTTGCTTATTTTCATCAACAAGTCTGCGAAATTCTTGTGTGTCCACCCTAGGGGAGCTGGTGGCCTGCAGTACCACCCTCTCCCGCTAGTTGGAAACAACTTTTACACACATTTCTACACTCCTCTTTTTTTTCCTTTTTTTTTTTTTCCTTGTTTTGTTCCCCATTTTCAACATTTTGAACCCCATTTTTTTCTGGGTTTTTTTTTTTTTTTTTACACACACAACAACTTTTCCCACACAACCATTCTCTTTCATCTCACAACATACTTTTACCCACAGTTCTTAACATACAGTCACACATTGAGTTTTGTCCCTGGCCGCCCGGTGGGGCGCTTGCCGCAGTCACCTCTCTAGCCGCTAATCCGGCTCCGCTGACTGCCCCTGGAATCTAGATTCTCTATTACTGCACGAGGCGTCCCCCGTGAGGTTCCTTGCCTTCTACGGACCAAGGAATGAACACCGCCACCCCCAGTCTCCTTTGAAGAAGTTAGGATCTTTTAGAAGACGCTAGGGATGTCACTCCGTGATTCTACACGAAGACTCCCTCGGAGCTCTTGTCCTGAAAGGTCGTAACACACCTTCTTGGGCTCCCCGAAGGCTGCAACACGCTCACCTCCTCAGCCAGACACAAAACTCTCGTGACTTGTTACAAGTTAGCTATCACTCACCCATCTGCAGGAGTCCCCTCAAAGTCGATGGTCTCGGTGGTTGCTGAAACACACGGCTCCGTGACTCCTCCATTTCCTTTGCTTCAACAGCCGGTAGGACAAAGGTACCTTTTCCCTTAGGGGTGATCAGCCCGTCCACGGAACCGTTGTTCAGCGACCACACGGACCACCCTGCTCGCAGCGCCATTCTGTTGTGGAAGTTTTCCACTTAAATAAAGCCTGCAGACGAGTGGTGAGCGGTAGCTAACATCCTTTAATCCAAACACACAAAGAACATACAACCAAGCTTGTGGAGAGCCTGCATGACCGCAGGACAGACGATCAGCAGAGTCTCTCTGAGCCTAGCATGGCTCTCAGTTAAATACCTTCTCCAGGAACAAAAGGCAGTACACAGCTGTTTCACACCTTAAGGTTCACACTCCCTTGCTACCTCCCAGAGTCCTCGAAGAGACAAAAGACTCTTCCTGTGGAGTGGAGCTTCCCCCCAACTTCCTTCTTACAGTATGGGTGTCAGACATGTTAAAATCCAGTGGCACCAAGGCATTATACAATAAAATAATGTGATTAATACATAAGTGAAAGAAATTCCTTTACAGGGGAAACTCCCACAGAGCTTAAATCTGGGACTCTCCACCATTTGACCCTAGAACTGAAGAAGCTTCTCGGATGAGAGGTGAAACGTCTTCAAGCAACTCAAAGAAGTCCAGACGCTTTTCTTTCCAAGATCCTTAGAATGCAAGCACAAAGTATAGTTTATAAATGAAGGTGTTGTTATTAAAGAAGGGAAAAATCCAGACCTACATGCCACTGTGTGAAAAAGTAATGATAACTGGTTGAGCCACGCTTAGCATTAACAACTGCAAATGAGTGTTAGTGAGGTCACTTCAAATCAGAGATGGATTTGGCCCAAAAATCCTGGCTTAGCTATCTCATTTTAAAAATCCTGCTGCGATGCAAATTAGACACTGTGGGATGTAAGGAGCTCTCTGATTGGTTGGACAGACACAGTCCAGGATTTTTCAACACTGCTGTTTGTGCTTATAGCTTTGTGCTGCTAAGCAGTGTCTGTGCTTGTACAAAGGCCGGTCAGGGATTTACACTCTGCCTTTCTGCTTTAGAAAGCTGCTCTGTGCCAGGAGCTGTTGTCACAGGACAAAAACAGGAAGTGACATGCTCTCTGCTCTGTGATTGGCTGCTTCTTATCTCAGCTTCCTGCAGAGGGCTGGAGGTCTGCTGAAGTGTGACTTTCACTTCCTGTTTATTGTTGTTGTTCTTAAAGCTATCAGGCGATGTTGACACAAACTCCTCCCTCTGTCTCAGAGGTCAGAGGTCAGCCTGCTGCTGAGGGTCTACCTGTTTATTGACTTCCTGTCACAGACCCGGGTCTCAGGGTGGAGGCTGGTTTCTGACTGGACAGTGCAAAACCCAGCTTCCTGGAGCCAAGACAAAAAAAAAAATCAATATTCTAATGTTCATTTTAAAGCTGTGAGTCTGTGGATTCATCACTCTCTGTGGATCAGAGGCTCCAATGATCTTCTCAGCTGTTCTCACCACCTGCTGTATCTGGACTGTCTGAGGTGTCTCCATCAGAAAGTCCAGGATCAGTGTGGAGGTGTTCAGGCCCTGCAGGAGCGACTGTGTTAAATCCTGAACTGAAGTCTATCAGCATCAGCAGAACCCAGTGTGACCAGGCACTTTGTGAGAGTGGGAATGGAAAGCTGAACTGATCAGTGATTGGATCAAACAGTCTCTGAGTAAGAACTGACTTCTCTGATTCAGTGATGCTTTCTGCTTTAATAAAACAGTGAAACATTACAGAGCAGATACTTCAGTGACATGAACAGTGACACAGAGAATCAGAGTCACAGAAACAGGATTGAAATGATCCAGGAGTGTGAACTATGGCTGATGAGAGAATTATTTATTTATTATGGTTTATTCTGTGCCGATGAGGTTAGCCTGAGAGTGCTAACAGCAGTCTGAGCTCAGCCAGATGAGCCTTAAAGTGTGTGCATCAATAACCTGTAATGGAAACAGGAACAAACAAAATAAAGACAAACATCACACCCCAAGGAAGATGAGTCTTCACAAACACAGAGCTGATCTTATCGTGAGGGTTACTTCTGTTTTTAATGTGAAAACAGCTCACTCACAGCTGAGGTGTCAAACTGTCCTTCACAACACTTTTCATATCTTTAGTGTCAGTACATTCATTGTTTGCACATTTTTGTCCTGCCAGCTCTGAGAAGTGACCACAGAGAAAAACAGGAACAATACTTCTTACTGTGTCTTAAACTGAAAGGAAGAAAATAACCTGCAGCTGTCACCTCATTTAAACAGTTTTTAAACTGAAAACCCGCAAAACATCTCAGCATTTAAACCATTCAAACTGAGAAAGAACTGGACCTGTGGTTTGACACCACCCAGGTCCTGATGGAGGGCCTTTACTGCTGAGGGCTCTCTGCCAGTAAAAGATCCATTTAATTCATTCATCTGTCAAGTTCAAATACCTGAACATGTCAGCATCACAGACCTGTCCCTCTCCAGAGATATGCTAACTCCCTGATCCAGCCCTAACTATACGCTTTAGCAAAAAGGAAAGTTTGAAGCCTAATCTTGAAAGTAGAGATAGTGTCTGTCTCCTGAATCCAAACTGGAAGCTGGTTCCACAGAAGAGGGGCCTGAAAACTGAAGGCTCTGCCTCCCATTCTACTTTCAAATGTGATGACGACCACAGGCCAGGTTAACATTAATGAAAGGCTGATATACTATAGAGAAACAAAGGGCATATATCACAGTATCACAATGGTTTTAGGAGAGGAGGAGTAGTGTTGGGTCACACATTTTAAAACATCGTGCAGGTCATCTTGTGGATGAAGCATGGCTTCCTGGTAATTTAAAAACACAGCAATCACAGGAGAAGAGTAGAGTTCAGTGTCGATTAAACGATTAATCCTCTCAACACAGTTTTAAAACCAAGACTAGAGCATAAATTTACTAAAAGGGTTAGTTTAGACTGTGAGAAAACAAAAATAATTACCACTAGCATCTTCAGATGGGCCAGTTTCTGTTAGGATACCTTGGTCTAGTGACCCAGGGTCTTTGAGTTTATGTAATATTATTCTGTGCGTTTGTGTTTCAATTGTCTAGTTGTGTATTTCTTGCTTTCTAGTTTGTAGTTTTCTCCTGTTCATGTACTCCTGTCTCTCGTCGCTTTAGTAATGTTTCCATGCACCTTCTCTCCCGGTCTCATCTGTGTCCCCTCTGTTGCAGTGTTGGTGATGTCAGCGTCTGCTTGTGAGTCTGTGTCGGTAAGTTTCCTGTTTTACTGTGAAGGTCCGTGTCTCGTATTAGTATGTCTAGCTTCTAGTGATGGTAAATTCGATTCTTTTTACTGAATCGAGTTTTAATGAGTCACTCACCAAAGTGAATCGGGTTTCTTGAGTCATTTGAGTCACTGAGTCAGTTGACCAGAGAGTGCAAAAATGTATATTTTCACTCAAACTTAATTTGTTTATCTTTTAATGTAAATCCTACTGCTAAGATGAATGATTGTAAAAGAAAACATGATAGGTTTATAGCATAAACCTATTCGCTGGAACGTTCAGGACAATTTGCTACACAGCAAAGAACAAGACACAAGTAGGCAACGTTCTTAGTGTTACTCATGCATGAGGAGGCCTGCCTGGAGCCAAGTGTCGTTCCACCCACTTGACCTCCGCCAGACTCTCAGCCAGGTTCCCCATAGCACTCCTTTTATTGTGGTTACATGAATATGCATAGTTTCATTAACATATGACGGCTTACATAGGTATACATGTGAACAAAGAATACCTTGTGTGTGTGTGTGTGTGTGTGTGTATATGTGTGTGTGTGTGTATATGTGTGGGGTCAAAATGTGACCCCGTGAAGACTCCCCAAAGCTGGTGCCAGGAGTCTAGCGGTCCATCTAAACAAAAGGCCCTTATACTTAACCAGATATACATGTGTTTGCTATACCATATATCAGTAAGAGAAGATACGACCTCTCCTAGGAGGTGTGTGATCTATGCCAGAACACTCTGAAGAGGAGTGAACACACTCCCCTCTTCATGCTACACAGCGTTGTTACAGACCTCCTGGGATGAGACATTCTTTCAATATGCCATCAACTATACACTTCTAAACACAAATGATTACATGTTTCTTAATACAAATGATAGTAATAAAATATAAACCCAACATCACCACCCTGTATTGTCATTTTATAAGGCTATATGGTGTATATATATCTCTTCAGCTCTACACCACTTGTCACCATTTTCAGTGCAGGCTTCATTCATACACACACATTAGCCTTAGCATCCATGTCACTCTGCTGCAACAGTATGTAGTTGGTAAAAGTGTTAGCAATCATTTTATTCACCATCGATCTTACACATGGCAGGATGCAACCTGTAAACAAGCAAAACAACGCCAACAATGTAAGAATGGGAGGCAAAAACTTTAAGAACATATTCCACCATGGTCCAGATGTCAACCAGGCTATCCAGCCTTGTGACGCGTCTCCTCCTGATGTGTGGTCCGCCGCATATTTCTGCAGAGCAGTTAAGTTCTGCAGTGCCTCATAGATGTCTCCTCCAGTCGTGTAGCCATCCGGGATAAACGTACAACACGTCTCTCCAATCAGCTTACACACTCCTCCTTGTGATGCTGTTATCAAGTCCAGGGTCAGCCTGTTCTGCAGTACCATCGTTCTGATGGCCTTTTGCTCCTCCGCTAAGGCTGTTCCCAGAGTCTTAGTAAGATTAATGTGTCGCAGTAGGGCATACCGGTTGATTTCCACGTGATCCCGCACCTCTGCAACTCCGATGTTTGGGATCAGACTTTGGAAGAACTTAGCTCCTCCACTCCAAATGCGGAATTCCCGCGGCACTCCAGTGTCTACTGTCACTCCAAAAGAGTTTGGTGAGGCTATATCCACCTCACGCTTCCGTCGGTTGCTAGGGTGATGTTCAACTCTGTCCATGAAGAAGACATGATCCGATAACTTCACCAAGGCACACAATCCTCCCCATCCCTCAGGGAGTGATAGATAGGCTTTATGTCCACACATGAAATACCAATCAGCCAACACTCTTGTTCCTTTACTGCTTGGCACTGTCTGTGTCTGTGTCACTGTCTGTGTCTGTGTCTGTGCACTGTCTGTGCACAGCCTGTCCAATTCTGCCTCTTTGCTTCTACTGGTATTCTGTACGCCAGGTTGAACTTGCATTCGGTCCTCCTCAATGTCAAGTTCTCAGCACACTTCGCACTGGTCAAACATTTCATACACCTGCTCTCGTTCTCTGGAGGGCAGTAGGTGTATATGTATTTACATAAGCGAAGTGGCAGCTCCCCCACTGACAGTGTTCCATTGTTCATCACACACAACGGTAGCTGAGCTGCGTTCAGCTTGTTCAGCAATATTATGTTTGGCAGTGGGTCTGACACTTGAGGCCAGGCCAATAAGTCAGTTTGTCCAGAACAATTCACGTTCAGAAGTGGCGACTTACTCCAGGTGATGTTCAGAGGTGTACTATAGTTGGCCTTGGACCAGAGGACTCTGTAGCCAGGATGAGTTGCTAAGCCTAACAGACACCAACTTCTGTCCTCTGTTATGCTGTACGGCCACAATCCAGATGTATATGCGGACAACGGCATATGAGCACACACATAGCAGTCCGTCCTATTATTCAGGTGAGCAGTTGTATTCATAAACTGCCACCAAAAGTTTGTAGAATAGCCATGAGGGTATTGGGTGTGGTTTCCTTGGACATACAAGGTCTCCACTGCTGACCATGACGACATCAAAGCCATTACACCCAGTGGGGTAGACAACACTTTTCCAGCCATGCTGATGAGTACCTGTGGCTCAGTTGGTTTCTTCACCGGATTGAGACGAGGGGCCCTGGAGGCTTTCCCTCCCCTTTGTACCCGGTCTTCCTGCCACTTACTCCGAGCTGGCCTGGATGTGTGTCACCTTTTTGCAGTGGCTTTGGTGTATCCAGGTGGGTCGCTCTGCGATCTTCACAGCTGTTGGTGTTGTCAGCAGAGCCTGGTACGGTCCGTCCCACCGTGGCTTCGACCAGCACTTCCTCTTTATGACCTTTATCAGCACCCAGTCCCCTGGCTTCAGACGTTCTTCCTGTACAGAAACAGAATCATCTGGCAGATTATTTGCACTCATGACTTCTTTGCTTTTCAACATTTTAATCATCCAGTCTGCTAGTGTGTTTTCTTCTTCTGCTTTATCATTATCGGTACAAAACACTGGAACTCTAAATGGCCTGCCATATATTATTTCAAAAGGCGTTAGACCATTATCAGTCGGCGTAATTCTCATATACATTTTCACCAGCTCAATGCAGTCTACCCATGTTCTGCCTGTTTCCTCCATTGTTTTCCTGAGTCTCAACTTTACTGTGCCATTAGTCCTTTCAACCAGCCCTGCACTTTGTGGGTGGTATGAGCAGTGGTTTTTCAGTGTTATCCCCAGATGTTGTGACATTTTCTCAATTACTTCATTCACAAAATGAGGACCATTGTCACTGTAAATAGTCTGGGGGATCCCATGCTCTGGGATCACATTTTTGCATATTACCTTAGCCACTGAAATAGCATCTGCTCTCTTAGTGGGGACAATTTCAACCCACTTTGAGAATGGGCACACAATTACCAGGCAGTACCTGTAGGTGTTACAGTTAGACAACTCAATGAAAT
>CAKLIZ010003085.1:0-18259 GCA_922035795.1 Oreochromis mossambicus
CCGATACAATGCGCGCTACTTTGAGAGCATGGGAAATGACCACTTCTCACGTAGTGGCTGGGAAAACGTCTCATAATTGATCAGTTACGGCGTAATTTGTACACATTACTGCTTGAAAGAGCTTTAGTAACTGAGTTTTAGCAGTTATGCATGACATGTTTTCTAAACATTATCAAATAATACAGTGCAGGAGGTGTTTGATAAATTATGTTCATTCCCAGGTTTCCTGAAGGCAACATGAAAAATGGGCCATCTTGAGCCTGCAGCGGTCTGCTGTCACTCATGATTCCCCGCCCCTCTGTGTGTAGCCACGCCCACCACGCCAAAACAGGGCCAAAAGTCTGTAACTGAAAAATAGAGATCTGAAAGTGAAAAAAAAAAAATTGAAGCTGAGAGAAAAATCCGAACCTGAAGAATTTTTTATTTTACATTAATTTAAAAGATCTGAATCTGAAAATTTTAAATCCAACTCTTTCTTTTTCAAAGTTCACTCTAAAAATGTGACTTTTGCTTTCAGTTTACATATTTTCGATTTCAATTTTTTTTTTAACTAAACAAACATTATGGCCCTGATTTAACTCCATAATAAAAGGGAAACTCACTGTGACAAGTGTGCACCCAGAGAAGAGAGAGAGAGTTAAACTCTAGGCAGATGAAACAAATGGAGGTTTTAAGATAAAAAAAATGAAAAGGATATTAATTGAATGTTTTAGTGTGCCAATACAGGTGGACTTCTCTCAACATTGGAACCTTGAGTACAGCGGCATAACAATAGATTAACAGAATTGGGAGAAAATAAGCCAGTCTTTGGCTGAAATTTTATAGCTTGACCTAGCACTTTGTCACGATTCTGAGGAGAACCTAAAAGGACAGTCAATCTCCTGATGAAGACCGGTAGAACATCGTGGACTTGAATACAGCAGGCAAACGACAGTGCCACTGATCCATTAACACTGATGACGACTGACGACCAGCAGAAGCATGTAAGAAAAGCAAAGCTGTAACATGTGCTGTGAATTACAGGCTGGGCAGTTGAACAGTGGGATAAAGAATTGTGGAAGAGCACTGGACATTGAGTGTCATATTTGCCATGCTGGGACTCAACCTAAAAGAAAAGACTGTAAAGAAACAGAGAAGAAGACAACAGCTGAGTTGAGCCTGTGTTTGCTGGAGATTTGAAGGCCACACAGGACACGGTGAAGGTAAAGGACCAGTGTCAGGTGAAGCCGCACGAGTTTGACTGAGAGAATACAGGGTATAATTGGGTTGAAAATTGAAGCCGGAACTCATGATTGTTTAGTGATGTCCACCACATCACGTTTAAAAGAGGTAAACATGAATAGAAAACACACATGCACAAATTGTTACATGTGAAATTATTTTTGGAAAGGCTCAGAAGTGAGATAGTTTGAATGAAGATCTCAGAGAAAAGATGCATGAATTAAACCTGATTATAACGTAAGATGCAATGAAGAAACAGCTTACACTGCATTTACATGACCACATAACGCAAGGAAGAGCATGCTTACATACATGACATAATTGGTATTTCTGACCAGAGAGAGAGAAATGGGTTGTTTAAGCACTGATGATAATAATGAAAATGTCTTAGTTTTGTTATTTTCAGGGGCAAAGCAGACCTGGATCAACTTTCCACAGCAGCGGTCGGAAGAAAGTTGTAGGGTAACATCATTAGAAATGCTCAGGCAAGTTTCTGGTTGAATTGTTTACAGCAATGTGTTCCTGAACGTCACAAGCAAGCTCTGACTCGTGGCTGAAGACAAGGAATGCTGTTATTTAAGGTGGGAAATTAAAATTTGGGCTAGTAATTCAGGAGAAGGAGAAAACTGACTGTTTAAGTGGAAAATTGTGAAGGAGTCTGAAACACTGCAAAAGCAACACATGAAAAATCACATACACACAAACAGAAAATGTAATTAAACTTGCATTAACCTTACAAAGACAAGACAACCTCATGAAGATTAATGCATAGACACTGATTAAACCTGGCTAAGAACACAAATATATGTAATTAAATCAGCTTGCTAATTTTATGAGTGTTAAAATGGTGTGAATGTTGAAGAAAATACACTTGGATAAAATAGAGTTGAGGAATAACTCAAAAGAAGCTGTATGACAAGGGAGTGAGTGGTGACAAAGACACTTCCTGTGTGCGTGTGTGACTGAGACTTTCAGTTGAGGAGACAGAGCAGTGACTGAGGAGGATTATTGGGCGACAAATATAATGGTAAAGTAACAAGATTATTGATTACGGTGGTCAGGTCTGTTCAGAGGTGCAGATTTGGACAGGAAATTTATAATTTAGTGATGATACGTTGTTGTAATGGGCTTATATCTTAGGCTGAGTCTGAGCCTGAGACATTGTTGTGTGCAGAATGGTGCAGCTTGTGATGAGGTACAGGGTGCATTGAACGGGTGAAATTTAAGATTGTTTCAGATTTTTGGGGCTGTTGTTTTTACTTTAATAGAAGGAGTTTGATTAAACATGGACATGTCTAAGGGGGCCCATTAGTTTTGTAGTAGTGCACTTAGAAAAAACCTGTCAGGTGATTTTGTTTTGTACTTTGATGAGCTAATAATCAGCTCTCTTTTTTCTCATTTTTGTTCTAAGCAGGCCTGGAAGAGAGTGAACTAACAGCGCTGACAAAATTTCCGAGAACGAACATAAGGTGGGCTTTACAGATTATAACTGGCTGAGGAGAAGTCTACCGGTGGGGACCTGATTGGTTGTGAGTCTCTGTCTAAAAGGATTGTAGCGATTCAATCCAGACAAAAGCATAAAGAACTATTTTCTAAAAAGAGAAAACAAAATAAAACAAATGAATGAACTTATTTTGCGATGTATGAACTTATGTGGAGTATCTGTTTAATTGTGCAGAAGGCTCCAGTATCAGCAAAACATCTTGTGTGAAAAGTGAGTGAATGTGTGTGACTGGATCAAAGAGGGAATGAATACATGTGGACAAACATTTTGTCATGCCAGAAGGAGAAAGGGGATGGTTTGTTTTGCTTTTGCCATAAGCAGGACAAGTGGGAGACTTAAATCTGAGGATGCTGATTTTTGGGTTGCTGATGTTTGCTTTGGGAAAGTTTCTGTTTGATTGACTGGGGTTAGATTATGGTATTACATTATATTGTTGGGTGAATGCTCGATGCTAAAGAGGAAACATTTTTTGATATAACTCATGTTACCATTAACTGAAGTAACACATGATTGATAACTGTTCTAAGTTTTATTTTTTGTTATGACACAGATTGGATCATAAGGGCGAAAACTGAGTATGAAATGTAAAGTACAGGTTTTGTTTCCAGGAAGTTCCAAGGATCTGGACTTTGCATGGAGCAACGATTTTGAGAAGATTTGACATGATGATTAAATTGATTTTATTCCTTAAACACAGGTTTTCAGGGCCGGAGCGAAATACCTGAGAGGAGGATTGCTGAAGTGTTTGGAGAGATGACAAGACTAACCTTTTTTCCTTTAATTTCTTAAGCCCAGGTGACGCATTTTGAGGTTTATTTGGACACACATGTGAAGTCCAAATAAAAAAGGGGGGATTGAAATAAGTTTTAGGATCATTTAATGACGTTTATTTTGGTTTATTGATAATTTAGATATGGTAAAACTGAGGCAGGAATTGTTATTTTCATGTTTAAGTTAAAGGATTAAAATGAATTGAATCCTGTTTAGAAGATAAAATGCTGTGTTCATAAGAAGCTGTACACCAAACTTAAAGGGGAACTGTGGGAATAATAATAATGGGGAAGATTAGTAAAGATTTTATGAGTAGAAAATGTGTGATTTCTTTTTGGTTTTTAGAAAAAGCTGTTATAATGTAGGCTTTAAAAAACAGATATTAAATAGATTTATTTCTAGGGTGGAGAGAGCTTGTTATGAGGATGTTAAAAGTGTCACTGACCCAGATGAATAGCATTCAAGATTACACACATAGAAATGATTTCATACACATTGCATTTTGTGCTTATTAAAGAAATGTTGCTCAAGTCAATAACTGAAGGTCAAAAGCTTTGGTTGGCGTTATGTCCAAGCAATTTATTGTGCAAGATGACAGAGCATTGAAGGCTGCGCACGCTTACAGACATATAGAGTTCATCAACACACGTGACAGTATTGATTCCAGGCCAAAGGCCTCAAACCCATTTAGCATTTAACTGAATAGGAGTTTCGCTTGTAACTAAACTGTGACATGTAAAATATTGAGATAACACATGCAGCTCCACATGAGTCTTATTATATAAAATGCAGTTACAGAATAACGAACGCTTGTCGAAGTGACCAAGGTTTCTTGCTTTAAAAAAGGACCAAAGGAAGGAATGCATTTATTTTGGTTAAGACTGATAAAGTATAATTAGAATGTACCATTACATTAAGAGCAGGAAAATGAAATAAAATGCTATACCGAAAACAGGTTATAACATAGGAAATGTGAGTCTTAAAATGAAGTTAGTGTTAACACACAGGAGTTGTTTCTAGGCAGCTTTTGCCTATGATAAAATTTATCCATGAGTAATTGCTTATATGTTAAATTTAATTGATCAAAATGGTTGTTTTTTCTTTGATCCTTTAGTAGAATAGGCGCTTATAATGATTTTCTTGTGAAAGGTGACTTTAGGTGAGAGCTCCGTGCAGCAGCGACAGTTTTGTGCACAGGATGTTGATGATCAGATAAGGCGAGCAACTGGAAAGCGCCTGCAGAGATGTGAAAGCAGCGCTTTAAGAGTTTTACAAATGATGAGTAATGTTGAATAATATATAGAAATAAAAGTAAAAAACCAAATACGTAATTAGGTTCATGTGTTGAGTAACATTAGGTTGAACCAGGTTTGAATAAAGAGAACAACTGGTGAATATAAGGTAGGGAAGCCGTAGTAGGGAGGAAGTGTTTTTTATATACCTTACAGGAGAAGATTTTTACAAGAGAGGGACTCAGAAGAAGGACAGACCACTGGAGATTCACAAGTGCAAGGGGTCTTGCACTTGCACAACCTTGTTTGCACAACAAGGCTAAATAATTATATAAACTTTTCTCAATCTAAATATTGTACTTTGGTAGAATTAAAAAATAAGTGGTCTATGATGATTTTTAGTGCTACTATCATCTAGTTCCGATTCTGGTTCTGTCTTGGTTAAATCCTAAGTAGTCCTGATTTTGAACTGTTGTAGTCCTGTTTTAATTCCGGATCAGTTCTGGATCTGGTTGAATTGGGGTTTAGTTCCTGTGTCTTTAATTTTTTAACCTTTGACTCAAAACTCTTGACACGTCCTCTCTCTGAGGGAGCGTCCTGAGCCAAGAGGAACAGAGTTAACTCAACATGTCCTGTTGTGATTAAACTCTCAGCTGAATCAAAGACAAAAAAACAAAAACAGGTTTCAAATATGATCACTTCCTTGAGATCGTTCAAAGGTGAAAGGACCCCGCATCACTAGGGGGTGGCCACCTGCAGGAACAAAGTGAAAATATTCAAGAAACACACAACTACACTGGTCACACACTGAGTGAATAGAAACAAAGTCTTTATCTTCTTTGACATAAATCAAAGGTTAAGATCTAACATGAGGGAGTTATAACGAATGTTTGATGTTCCTGCCAACAAATGATGAATGTTGATATAGTACATCAGTAAAACTCACGTTTACTGCAACGGTGTGCTGCAAAGATAATCCCACCAACAATAATAACAGCAACAGCAACAATAAAACCGATGCATATGGCAATCAGTAAAGAGTACCCTGAAACAGAAGAGAAAACATTGGTGTAACTCAGATTGTGACTGTATGTCAGGAACAGACAGCAGGTTTAAACAGTGAGCTCAGTGATGTCAGCATGGATCTAACTTCCTGTTTCCTGCTGCTCGTCTCTACAGCTAACAGGTTGTTTCTGGTTCTGCTCTGAGCTGTGAGGATGATGATGTTGGAGCTTCCTCCTCTATAAAGGATGTTTGAATCTCTGGGCTGCTGCTCAGAGACTCCTGCTTTCCTCCTGCTGAGCCTCCTTTTCTTAACATTACTTCTAAAAACACATTTTCATAGACGTGCTTCAATATGATCTCTTTTTATCATCCTGTAGAAAAATCCAGAATAAATAAAGGCTGAAAACACTCTGTGTGTAAAATGAAACACCAAATTAAAGATTTAGTTTAAGCTGTTAGGATTCAAACTGTTTTCAGACACTAACACTTCACTGTTCCTGTGAGTCATTTACTTTTCACTGCTGTTACACCAGTTTCTACCTCCAGGAAAACATATCTTCTTTTGCGATTAGCTTTATTTTGAAAAACTGTTGGCTCTTCTGATGAACACGCTGGCACTGAGCACTAACTCCCAAACTAAACTATTGCAGAGAGTGCGGTGAAGTGACCCTTCCTGAAAAGATGTTTGACATATTCACCAAAAGCTCAGAGTTTGTATATTAAAGTTATTCTTCAACAAAGACACAGCTGTGATCATCTTCATCAGCAGGATAACAAAACTAAAGGACAATTTAAAGAGTTTGTTTTCTGTGTTCTGGTTTCAGATGAAGATGATTTATTTCCTAAATTAGAAATCTGAACTTGTAGAGTTTATTTGCTGCTTTCATTTCCATTTTCTCTTTAAAACCTTAAACCTCTGACTTTATCTTGGTTCTGTTTGTGTGGAAGCTTCATCTGCACAAACATATTTGTGACCTCACTGAAAGCCACAGAGGAAATAATTAAAGGTTTATTACAGGTTTATATTATCCTGCAGTCAAAAATCTTCAGAGTGTGTTCAGGATAATAAATTATTAAACACTAGGACATCCTCTGACCTTTTAGGTAATAAGCGATCATGAAATAACATGACATAATTTCCTTGGAGATTATTAAAGTGTTCTGATTCTGAATACTTAGAGTGTGTAACTGCTCTTATCCACTGAGATTGAAAAAAAATTGTTTCTTTTGTCTGATCAGCTGTTTTACAGCTAAAACCTTCAGTGAGATTTTGGTACACTTGGCTCAATAGTTATTTTTTCCCTTTCAGGTTTAATGTCCCTGCACGCTGCCTCCACCCTCGTCCTCTAACTGCATCAGTAACACTGAGTAACACACTATGCCATCACAGTGTTTGACCTCCTGATGTCTTTGAAATCAGGGAAGATAAAATAAACATTACAACAGAAATTTAAAAAAGCTTTATAGCTTTTCTTCATAACAGAGTTAAGCACTGCTTACAGAGAGCTCACAGGTTAGCTGCATTAAATAAATAAATGTTCAACTGAAATTAAAATGTGATTATTTTTTCTGCCCTGTTATTTAACAATGTTATAAAGTACGTGTTTGCAGGATGCTGGTACTGCAGCACCATAAAGTTTGATCTTTTATTCATTTGAATTTGATTAAATTTGCTGTGTTCAGTTTTTCTGACACTTGGATTTTTCAGGATAATCTAAACCTGTTTGAAGTCAGTAAATGTTGATGTGTCACACAGCGCTGAACTATAATAACTGGTGTTCCTAATATTCTGACCCTCAAACAGGAGTGTCTAAAATGTATTAAAAATCTTTTGAGCTGAATAAACGATGGAATTTGGAACAAATCAAATTGTTAATAATATAAATGACCCCCAGAGTCACTGTGCTGTAAAGGTTATTAAGAACACAATAAAATCTAAATTAGTATTTTCTGGTTCTTGATTTGTCTGTAAAAGGACATTTCAGTGATTTTAAAGATCTGCAGGAGCAGTCATACAGTGTCTGTTAAAACTGTTGTAAAATGTCTTTTGTGGCTCAGGATCAGCTTTGTAAAATATTTAAATGCAATCCGAGTAAAGCCATCTGTTTTTTAGAGTTAATGTTTTCCGTGAATTGTGGAACGTCCTGAGATTTGATTTTCACCCAGGTGTCATCCCCATATCTGAAACAATGACTTGGTGGTGATACAGGGTAGGATAGCAAAGCTCTCCTTTTCACTTCTTCCATGTACAAGTTGGACACAGTGGGTGAAACTGGGGAACCCACGGCACACCCATGTTTCTGCCTGTAGTACTGAACCTTGTATGTGAAATATGTGGAAGATACAGTTCCAAGAGCAAACACACTTGGTCCTGTTGCTGAGTTCTCTGTATGTAACCCTCTATTAAATTGTAGGTCCAGGTTCAGTAGCATTTTGTGCTTAAAACACAAAGTCAGTTGACTACCTAAATATACTGAATGTCCTGACATATACATATTAAGGGAAAAGCATAGACATATTCCAAGGTGATGCTACTAGGATTCAATGGACTCAAATTGTGAAAGAGTGACTCAGGGAGCTCAAGGGATCATATTCACACATGGATTGGCCTCTACAGTCGAGACTTTAACCCCACTGTGAAGTACACAGTAGTACGATTCTTCCATCATCAATACAAAGTCTTGGAGAAAAATTATTGAAACCTGCATGGAAATAAATATGGCAAATAAGTGCCTTCATTAAAGGTCACTGTGGTCCAAGATGTTAGAGTGTGTGACTTTTTGACCCTGCAGTGCACATGCCACTCTATGCCATAACATTTGCACTCCTCATATTTATTTCATTTATTTATGTATTGATCAATAGGTCATTCATTAATCTCTTAAAACGCCTCCCGAGATCAACTTTCAGATGCATGATTAGCTCATCCTGGTTATATTCATCAGGTTTTCTGTTCTTTAAAGCCTCACAAGATTTAAATTAATCAAGATGGATTTAATCACCTGGTATAAATGCATGCTATTCTGATCCCAGTGTAGGGGAAACACAGCAATACTGGAGACTGCGATCAGCAACTCCAACAACACTGTTTAACCCTTACAAGTTAATCTGTACACCGGACGGGGCTGAGAGCACTGGATAACAGATGGCTGGTCAATCAGTGCATCTCTAGTAGCAACTTTTGTTTGTTTGCTTCAACAATAAGATTATTAATATCCAAAGAAAGCAACAGAACACCAAGGAACAAATAGGCCACAGAATAACATCGGTATTGTTCTCTGTTTTTTCAAAGAAACTGGGGGAGGACAGAACCAGAAAAAATATTAGTCAGCTGTTTAGAGGAAAATCCACATTTCTCTCTTAAAGTAGGTGCTAATAAATGACATTTCAGCTACTTCCAAACTCAAGAACCCTGCAGCCAAATTTAAAATCTGGAACCTTTCTGCAGCCCTTACAAGTCACATTAGACTAAGTTACAGTGTCTCTGTCTTTGCGTTGATGATTTGCTTGTTGAAAGCAGATTCTTTAATGTCTTGATGCATGCTCAATCATGCAGGTAAGTAAATCCCCCAAAATTGATTCTGTTGATCTGGACGTAGCGTTTTCAGTGGGAGAAACGTTTCATCGCTCATACAAGTGACTTCTTGAGTCTCAGCTGACTGCAGGTTTCCCCAGTCTTGTAAACAGTACATTATACAACAGTACAACAGGCTGGGAGGTCAGTTCCTTGATCAGATTCTTTAATTGATTTTGAATATTTTGTGTCACCAAAGATCAGACATAAGAAAAGAAAAAAGCTGGTCAAACTTATGCATAAATTAACCTCCATGAGTTCGGTTTTTTTAAATTATGAATTATCTTTGCTGAAGTCCACACTTTGGGAATCATTAACATGTGCGAATTATTCCCTCCTGACTGAAGTGTTATACCTGTATAAAAGTAATAAGTCAAGGTGCACTAACAGATCTCAAAATATCTGGTTCACTTGAAATGGTCTTAACATCGATGCACTGTTTAATGTCAGTTCCTCAAACAGCAATGCTGCAGTCCTGGTTGGTGTTGAGTCAAAGTCTTATTTTATCATGTTTGCACTGAATAAATCTCACCCGGAGTAGCTTTGAGTTTACTGCTATGCTGCTGTGACTGCAAACATCAAAAGCTGCTTCAAAGAACTGGAAGATCCCAGCATCACACAGAGAATAGGTACCGCTCTCCCTCTCACGCCCGGTGCGGATGGGCCTGGGCCCCCTGGCCTTGGGGATTTACTTACCTGGATGATTGAGCATGCATCAAGACACAACAAGATGTTCTTTATTATATAAATTATGGTCCTATTAGAATAAAAAAGGATGATAAAGCAGTGCGAGCCTACTTTGTGACTAAAAAGTCAGTTCAGTTGAGTCGTTTATTATGGATTATCCTTCACTCACCAAATCTACAGGAAACAGCCCTTCAGCTCACTTACTCTGTGACCTCAGTAAACACTTGTTCATCTTTAATACACAGTATATGATTGAGAGTTGTGTTTCTTTGTTGGTTTTATTGTTTAATTTATTAACATCAATACAGAAAGACTTCTCAGACTTCTCTCTCTTATATGTTATTTTAAATTTGCTGCTATGTTTGTATCATTAAGTCTTCTGTGGGTTGCAGCAACAATTAGGCACTTCATATGTTGGGCTACTCCCATCTCTGGATTCAGGGACCACAACAGGACATAATGACACCTGTAAGAAGTCTTATATACAAACAAAATCATTTATGAGTTGAATTCAGACTAAAGTTGCTTTTTGCTTCAGTTTCAGTGAATCTGACATTTTCCAGATATTTGATTGTCTTTATGAGTTCATTATTTAATCTTTTGTTTCCTTGAAGACATCACTCTTTGCATTGAATCTGAGAATATTATTTATGTTTTTCAAAAGCAATAAGAATCGTTTAATGATTAAAATGTCACTCACCATTCAAAAATACATGGATTTCCTTTTGTGCCTGATGGTGGATTTCCTCCTGTGTGGCGACACAGCGATAGTGGTCGGTTTTTTTCACAGTAGCTTTGAGGGTGATGTGGAAGCGATCTCCTTGTTTAGAGACCTGTGGCTCCTCAGAATGAATGACTTGATTGTTACTGTCCCACCACTCCACTGTGGGTTTGGGATGAGCATTCTTAACATCACACTGAAGCAGCGCCCAGCCATTTCCTTTATCAGGAATTGTGATCTCTGGCTCTGCTGCTCCTGTGAACACATAACAGACAGATTATGTAAGAACAGTCACAGCTAATTGGTTATTTTTTCCTGTTCAGCTACTCTAAGTGCAGATGTGGGTTATAATGTGTTTGAGAACAAAAAGCGGAGTACTGGATTAACTTTTCTATCATCACAGCTCTGATGTTTGAGGACAAATTTAGTTTTTACTCTAAACAATATTTTTGACTCACATAAAGAAAGTTTTACACAGAAAAAGTTTGGACTTCCCAAAGTTTGTCTAAGAGTTATATAAAAGATGAAAAAAAAAAGTTTCAGGCATTTAATAATGTAATAACTGTGGAGGTTACAAAAAAATATCATCAACAAAAGCTCTCCAAAATAAAAATACATTTGAATCCACATTTCTCCACATAATTTAAATTTTTTATTACACTGAGAGGGATGCGATACAGTTTGAGCATAATCTCATCAGGTAGTTTTCTACTGGACTGAACAGCTACGTCTAGAACACAGTGCCCGGATCAATAACAGATTTTTGGTTACTGAACTAATAATGAATTAGATAATGTGGCAAAAACCCACACCAAATATTTACATTGTGGTGGACCACTAGAGGGCTCCACTCATACCCAGTGTTGAGGAAGTGTGTTCCTCTGTTTTGTGGCGCGATATGAGCAGTTGATGTGAGAGACGAATAAAGAAGGAGTGAGAACTGAGAGCTCTGTGTCGTTGATGCTTACCTCCACATTGGTGACCCCTGACTGGAGCATGCAACGGGCCGCAGATAACGCAGACTCCGCTATGGAGGCATCAGCGGCCGCCGGTCCTCCGCCTCCTGTTGCAGCTACGTTCGCTGTGGCGCTGAAACTGCCGGACTTTTGGCTCCATGACCCCCCGTCATGGTTCGTACACGTGGAGGCTCAGTTCGCCCTTCACGGCATCTCGGCTGACGACACGAAGTATCACCATGTGGTGGCCTCGCTCGACCCGCTGGCCACCCGTCGCGCGATGACGCTCCTCCGGGACCCACCCGCCCAAGAGAGATACGCCGCCCTTAAAGAGCTGCTTCTTCGGCGCTATGCCCTCTCCGACGCTGAACGAGCCGAAAAGCTCCTCAACCTGTCGGGCTTGGGTGGCGGTACCGCGCTCGAGCTCATGGAGACCATGCTATCGTTGCTCGGGCCGGATGACGGGGGATTCCTCTTCGCCCACCTCTTCCTCCGCCAGCTACCGGCCGCCGTGAGAGCTGTCCTCGCAAAGTCCCCGCTTCTGCCTGTGAAGGATTATCGCTCCCTGGCTGAAGAAGCGGATCGCATTCTCCTGGCTAGCCGCACTTTCAACGTTCACGCCCTGCCTACGGACTCGCCGGCGGCGCCTTCCACGCCTCCACCTGCCTCCCCCGGAGCATCCGCCCCCTTGCTGACGGCAGGGATTGCTACACGCCGGCACCGCGGGAAGAACATCTGTTTCTACCATCAGCGTTTTGGCGACAGAGCGCGTCGCTGCCTGCCGCCTTGCGCTTTCACGGCCCAGGGAAACAGACCCGCCAGCGCGCCGTAGCAGCCGCGACCGCTGGCAATACAGAAAGGCTGCTCTTCATAGAGGACTCGCGCTCCGGGAGACGTTTTCTCGTGGACTCCGGCTCCCAGAAGAGCCTCCTTCCCCCTACCGCTGCCGACGGACTAGCAGCGAACTGTGGGCCGCAGCTCCTGTCAGCTAATGGCTCTCCCATCAAAACGTTTGGGGAAAGGTTGGTGACTGTTTGCTTTCATGGCCGGGATTTCCAGTGGAACTTTGTTGTTGCCGCTAGCTCTGTACCTATTTTAGGTGCTGATTTTCTGTGCGCTCATGGACTGCTTGTCGATGTTGCTAACAGATGTTTAATTGATGCTCTCTCGTTTTCTTCGCTACCCTGTTTTACTCGGGCTGCCGAACCCCTGATTCGGGCTAATGTAGTGACCTCCGGGGATGCTTTTCAGCGTTTGCTTTCAGAGTTTCCATCGCTGTCTGTCCCTGATTTCTCTGGCACAGTAACGAAGCATGGGGTTGAGCATTATATTCCCACGGTCGGGCCCCCGGTGTTCGCGCGCGTGCGCGCCGCCTCGACCCCGCGAAACTGTCCGTCGCTCGGGAAGAGTTTGCAGCCATGGAGCGCCTTGGCATTGTACAGCGTTCGAACAGTGCATGGGCCTCTCCGCTTCACATGGTGCCCAAATCGGACGGTCGGTGGCGGCCATGCGGAGATTTCCGCCGTTTAAATAATGCCACGGAGAATGACCGTTACCCCATCCCCCACATTCAGGATTTTTCTGCCAATCTCGCCGGAACGTCGATTTTTTCTAAAATGGACTTGGTGCGGGGTATCACCAAGTTCCCGTGCACGCTGAAGACGTTCCTAAGACCGCTGTCATTACCCCCTTCGGCTTGTTCGAGTTTTTGCGCATGCCGTTTGGCCTGAAAGGTGCCGCCCAGACCTTTCAGCGGCTGATGGACTCAGTTTTGCGTGGGCTGCCGTTCGTTTTTGTTTATCTGGACGATATATTGGTGGCCAGCTGCTCAGCGAGCCAGCACGAGTCCCATCTGCGCCAGGTTTTCCAGCGTTTGGCAGCGCACGGCCTGATCATCAACCCTTCCAAGTGCCAGTTTGGGTTGCCTGTTCTGGATTTCCTCGGGCACCGCATTTCCGCTGAAGGTGTGGTTCCGTTGCCCGACAGAGTCCAGGCCGTTTCAGCTTTTCCGCACCCCACGTCGGTTAAAGCGTTGCAGGAGTTCTTGGGGATGCAGGGCTCGCAAAATTTCAAAATCCCTGGTAGCCCTTCGGGCAGGGACTCTTCAGTTTTTAGTAGCCCAAAATAAATTTAAGTAGCCCGAATAAAAAAAAAGAGCAATTTTTTGATTGATGTTTTGTTTCCTGTTTTGTTTCCTTTACAATATTATACATTAAAGTATAATATTGTAACGGAAACAAAACATTAATCAAAAAATTGTTGAAACACAAATTACAACATTGTATAAAACTTACAATCATCAACTCAAATACTTGGTTCTAATTGAACAGAAATTTCTATGAACTTGTAAGAACTGTGTAGAACATGAATCAGTCTGTGTCAGTCTGTCAATTTGAAATTTCCACTGAAGTCACGGGTAAGAGGCAAGTGGAATCAAGATCGAGGCCATTTGCTTTTTGAAGTTTGCAAAGACTGCTAAATTTTGCCAATGGTAGTTCACTCTTTGCAACATAGTACGCTGTTCTAAACAGATTTTTTAGGTTTATTTTTAGTATGTTCTTTGGTGTTTGTTCTGGGAAAGCTATTGCAGACTGAGCAATAATGCATTTCTTGCATTTCTCATGGGTTCTAATGGGGGCCTTTCTTAAAATTACTGGTCCCAGTAACAAAGGCGCTTGTCGACTCAGAAATCGAGGGAAACCAACAACACACCCGGCAGAACATTATGTTATTTACACGGGTGCACATAAGTGGTCCGCAGGTGCGCGTTCGCTGTCAAAATAAAAGACGCCAGACACCAGATAAGAAGTTGCAACGCGCGTTTGCGCCCATATAAAAGGCACTGTTTTTGTCTGCTAGAGTGGGATTTTCACGGCACATCCTGCACCAAATCTCTGTGCGTTCATCATTTGTTTGAAGCCAGCTCACCTCCTGCAACCACTTTTCAGAGAATACGCGCTTCTTTTGTGGTTCAGACTCCTTCTGACATTTCTTTGGAGGTGGAGGAACACCAAAGTAATTGCTTAAAGGAGCTTGCTTCTTCGATATCTTTAAGAGTTATAAACAAATGTCTGTCCTCCTCCAGAAAATCTTATGTACGCAAACACACGTTGCAACTTCTTATCTTGTGCGCGTTTTTTATTTTGACAGCGAATGCGCACCTGCGGACCACTTATGTGCATCCCTGGTTATTTAGCTTGTCATATTGCAGCCACAGAAATTCTTTTGTCCATGAAACTATAAAGCTGCACTTTCTTTTTGCCTTATAGTCTGATTTGTCATAACTTTTCCGTTTTGTGGTAAGCTTTTCTTTGGCTGTCACTTCTTCACCCTGACCTGTCTTATTTGGCTCTGCAGAACTAAAATATATATCCTGCTGCTTTTACACACGCACTCACATAGCGCTCAGCGATTCTCTGCGCAATCAACCTCTCACATGTTTAAGCTTGCTGCGGGAGATTTCACTTGTCATGTTTGCACAGTAAGCTAACGATTGATAAGACGATGTCAGAGGAATTGGTGCGCAAATGATCGTCACTTACCAATCAGTACTGCCGCTCTCTATACACAGTTCGCGCGATTGGAAAGTGAAAGCAAAAAACAAGCGCAAATTCAAACGCGATTTCAATATGTCACATATTGACAGAGGCTCATCGATGCCAATGACATAATTACCCAGCTACATTTCCGATAGAATGCAAAAGCATTGACATATATTTTTCCTTCCTATGATAGCCCGACGGGCAGGGCTGAGATAGATTCTGGTAGCCCGACTGGAAAAATCGCTAGCCCCGGGACGTCGGGCTAGCGATTTTGCGAGCCCTGGGATGATAAATTTTTACAACCGCTTTCTCCCCAGAGCTGCCCACCTGCTACAGCCACTCTATGCTGCCTTAAAAGGTAAAACAGCCAAAGATCCGGTTGACTGGCTGCCGGAACGCGTCCATGCGTTTTCCGCAGCCAAGTCTGCGCTGGCTGACGCCGCCCTGCTGGCACACCCGCTTCCGTCGGCGGAGATCGCGTTGACCACCGACGCGTCCGACGTGGCAGTGGGTGGGGTGTTGGAACAGCGGGTTTCAGGTCTCTGGCAACCGCTCGCCTTTTTCAGTCGTACGCTCCGGGATGCCGAACGCAAGTACAGTGTTTTTGACAGGGAGTTGCTGGCCCTGCACCTCGCTCCACGACATTTTCGTTTTTTCCTCGAGGGTCGCAACTTTACTGTGTACGTTGACCACAAACCTTTGACGTTTGCGATGTCCAACGTCTCTGACCCATGGAGCGCACGCCAGCAACGCCAGTTGGCGGCCATTTCAGAGTTTACCACAGACATTCAGCACGTGGCTGGTAAGTCCAATCACGTCGCTGACTGTCTGTCACGTGTGTTGGTTTTCTCCGGTGTATGTCGGCATCGACTACGCTGCCATGGCCGCCGAGCAATGTGCTGACCCGGACATCCTGGCCCTTCAGTCGACGAAAACGGGCCTCGTGCTGGAGGACACCCCGGTGTGTTACGGCGGTCCGCACCTTCTTTGCGACGTTTCCACCGGCCGCCCCCGCCCGGTGGTTCCCCTTTCGTGGCGTCGTCGTGTTTTTGACTCGGTGCATGCCCTCTCTCATCGCGGCGTCCGGGCCTCGGTCAAGCTGGTCAGCGCCAGGTTCGTTTGGCCGGGCCTTCGCAAGACGGTGAAAGAATGGGCGGCGGTTTGTATCCCATGCCAACGCTCGAAGATCCACCGGCACACACAGGCACCCCTCGAACCTTTCCGTATCCCCGGTAGGCGTTTCGATCACGTTCATGTGGACCTGGTTGGTCCCTTGCCGCAGTCACAGGGTTTCACGCACCTTTTGACTGTGGTGGACCGCACGACCAGGTGGCCGGAGGCGGTACCCCTGGCGTCCACGACAGCGGCGACGGTGGCCAGAGCATTTTTGTCGACGTGGGTTTCACGTTTCGGTCCCCCTGCTGACATTACCTCAGACAGGGGCCCCCAGTTTGTTTCTGAGCTTTGGTCTGCCATGGCTGACGGCCTGGGGGTCAAGGTCCACCGTACCACAGCATACCACCCGCAAGCTAACGGGATGTGCGAACGGTTTCACCGGTCTCTTAAGGCTGCGCTCCGGGCTTCCTTGACAGGTGGCGACTGGGTCGACCGTCTTCCGTGGGTTTTGCTGGGATTGCGTAGCGCGGTTAAAAAAGACCTCGGGGTTTCCCCGGCTGAACTGGTCCTCGGCCAGCCCGTCCGGGTCCCCGGGGAATTCTTGCCTGAGAGCCCTCCCCCATGTTTTGATGCCTCTTTGTTGCCTTTTCGCCCCCCACGAGACTCATTTCCTGTTCCTGGTCCTGTGCACCACTGCCTGCCTGACACTTTTGTTTCGAGTTCGTTGGACTCTGCTCGTTTTGTTTTCATCAGGCACGATGCCCATAGGACTCCGCTGCGTCCCCCATATGACGGGCCATACAGGGTTCTTAAACCAGGCAACAAACATTTCATTTTGGACTTTGGCGGTCGGCAGGAGGTTGTCTCTGTTGACAGACTTAAGCCTGCACATGTTATGCATGAGGATCAGGTGGTCCCGGCCCAGGCCCCTCGCCGCGGCCGCCCACCTGCCACCGGGCTGATGGATTCTGTTTTTTCCCCCAGGAGCGGCCCGCAATCAACGGAGTCCGAGTCGTCTGCAGCTTTTTCTGATCGCCAGTGCCAGCCTCGCTTCCGGGCTGGGTTGCCCTCTGTCAGTTCCCCACCCCCCCGGTTCAGCCGTTCCGGCCGTTTGCTTAAGCCCCGGGTCCTGGACTAGTTCTGCTGGGTGTTCGGGGGGGGCATGTGTGGTGGACCACTAGAGGGCTCCACTCACACCCAGTGTTGAGGAAGTGTGTTCCTCTGTTTTGTGGCGCGATATGAGCAGTTGATGTGAGAGACGAATAAAGAAGGAGTGAGAACTGAGAGCTCTGTGTCGTTGATGCTTACCTCCACAACATATACATTTACAAATACAATTAAAACAGTTTTATTTCCCTGAACTGTTTATAAAAAATAATCAGTAAATGCTTTGCAGGGTTCTAACCAAAAGACAGTAAAGTCGCTGATGGATCAATCTTTAACTGTGCCTCACCACAAACAGAACTCACCTGCGACGTTTCGGTCCTTTAATACGGAGCCTGAAAGGAAAATCAGTCAATCAGATAAAACTGATGAAAATAACCTCTGAAGTGTTATCCTGCTATATTAGACATATTTTTTTATAATCCCAAAAGAAGGCACAGTCACAGATTTAAAAAAAAAAAAAAAATCCTTAAGCATTTAAACTGGAGGCTGGTTTATGCTGGTGGATGGGTGATAATCACACAGTGAGTCACACTGTGAACAGCTGTGTGTCTGAAATATAAGGAGAAATTAATATTTATTCAGTGTTTATAGTTTTATTCACAGAGATTTTCTTTTCTTTTTTTTGAAGACTCCTCAAATTTTTGATATATTGACATATGCAGGACCAGCATGCACATAGGAGGTTAAGTTCCAAAAGCACCTCATAGCTGCTATTCTTAACCTGTTTTTCAAGGAAAGGTGGGGAATTGACACAGAGTTAGGA
>CAKLIZ010003086.1:0-18254 GCA_922035795.1 Oreochromis mossambicus
GAAATGCGTACTTCAAGCGTGCATACCCTGAATTGGGACACAGCCTCAGAGTCCACAGAGGACGCAGCGTACGTGATGACGTCACAGCCCTTTACCTTGTTTACTGTCACTGTGATGAATATTTACACACGAGACACCTGCAGAGCTCTGACGCCAAACTAGCCACACAGCATGCTAACGCAAAGCTAACGCTAAGAGCTCTTACAGACACGAGTTAAAAAGCTGCTTTTAGTTTGTGATCAGAATCCAGGACCGAGAGCAGAGTTGATGGATGATGAATTACTGGATGGATGATGAATTACTGGATGGAGGAAGCTTCTCATTAGCAGTAAATCAGTGTGTGTGCCAAGGGCGTCGATTTGGCATGGACGGAGGGGACATGTCCCCACCAATAATTTGATCGCTTCTTGTAAAAAACCCCCCAAACCCGATAGAAAGAAAAAAAAAAAAAAAAGATCTGTCAGCGTCTCATTCACCCAGCGGTGCAGAAAGAGTTAAATTACGTTCTCTACTGGAGTCCGACCTCATGTGACAAGTATGGCCAATGTGATTGGCTGTGCCTTTCAGGGAGCTCTGTTTAGTTTCAGCAGCGGCGAGCCTGCGCTGCCAGGAGGACGGTAGCAAAGAGGAAGAACGTGCATATAAGAAAGTATTTTTCAAAGAAACCTGTAAGTCACTTAAAGCCAAGCTCACTCATAAAATGTGTCCGTCATAATAACGTTACAAGCTATGCTAGGCTTTGGCCCACATCAGTCTAAAATTGTATGTAACCATGAATTACGTGTTTTGGAAACTAACTGCACAACAGGCAGCACTATTAGTTCTCTCAGTCTCAGAGTAGCATTTCTAATTTTGATTGAAACTGTCAGAAAAAACGGCAGCCTCGAGCAAGCCAGGATATTAGTTTAAAGAGGCTGTTAAAATTATACGTCTAACGTTAAAATGTTGGTGACACAATAATTTCATCCTAGTGGCACTGACATATTCATAGGGTTAATTTTTGAGACAAAATATCATGAGGTAGTCATGATTTTGCAAATATTCCACCTTGTAGTGCAGTTTGCACTACAATTGTTAGGCTGCTGATGTAAATTGATTGATTAGTGTAGATTTGACAAAGAATCTGAATTGACAAGTCTCACTTTTTATATGGCACGAATCAATGTGTTATTTTATCAAGAGGCAATATGTCCTAGTGCAGTCAGAGGGGAAAAGCCAGGGCCAAAGGTGAGGCACATCAAGCACAGAATAATAATTTTGTGGTCATCTTAGATGAGTTTTATCGACAAAAACCACCAGTTCATTTAGTGTTCCCTTAGTGCTAATGTATAAGAGAAGTTGGTGTGCTATAACTGAAGTAATCGTGTTAAGATAAGATAAGATTACCTTTCGTTTTGTCACAGCAGAAAGTGGACAGTGCAAAGTTATATAGCAAAAATTAGAATACAATAAGAATAATATACTGTACACAACTGTACAGAATAGAATAAAATAGTAGAATAAAATAGAATAAAATATACATTAGGATAAAAATAGAATACAATTGTTATATACAATTGAGTAAAAATACAACTTACAACGTCTTATTGCACATGTGTGTGTTTGATCAGCTGCAAAAGTCTTTGTTGTGGAGTCTGACAGCAGTGGGGAGGAAAGACCTGCGAAATCGCTCCATCCCACATTTAAGTCCTTAAAGTTATATTCTTTTATTGTCATGACTGTATTTGAAACTATTTTTATTTTTGTATGATACCTGATTTATGTGGAATATGGCTGAAGTAAACTAAAGTCTAAAATACTTAGTCAGTCATTTGTTTAATAGTAATTTAAGATTATATAATTCACATATAAAACTATGAATTGTAATTTTAAATGGTTTAATAGCATGTAGAATAGCATATGTAGGCAAGTATATTTCTCCTTTTTTATCAAGAAGCAAAGACGAAAAGGAAAAGAAAAAGAAACAGGGCGGGGTTCGGTGGTTGAAACACACGTCCCCACCAATGCCAAAACCAAATCTACGCCCTTGGTGTGTGCAGTTCTCTGCAAACTCAGCAGGAAGAATTAGTGTGAAGTAGTGATGGCCCGCTTGAAGCTGACTCTCCGGTGCCTGTGTCAAAAAAATTAACACACTGCTTCAGAAGCACTGTATCGAAGCTTGATTCGTTTAGCCAGAGTCACGTGATCAGTGACGTCCGAAGCAGAGGCGGAGCCAGACATTTGAAACACCGGGGGCTTAGCCCTAAAGGGTAGTATGCATGTGGGAATTTTTCTTTTTTGGGGGGGGGGTGTTTAGAAATGACTGAAAGATTAATAGGCTCTCTTATGAGTTTTGTTCAAATAAGAATGACTTCATATAGGGAAAAATATATATGACATCTGCAGGACACCTTAAACAAGATTTTTAATTAAGCAGCAAGGCAGAACAAAGTCGGGGCTGTATCAAGACACGCGGACTAAACACCAATTCAACCAGACCCAGAACTGATCCGGAATGAAAACAGGACTACAACAGTTCAAAATCAGGACTACTTAGGACTTAACAAAGACAGAACCAAACTCAGAACTAGATGATAGTAGCACTAAAAATCATCATAGACCTGCACTACACTTATTTTTTAATTCTACCAAAGTCCACTATTTAGATTCAGAAAAGTTTATATAATTATTTAACCTTGTTGTGCAAACAAGCCTGCATAACTTAATAAATATAGAATTTGAAAAATAACAAACCTAAAAAGAAACACTAGGTACGAGATACATGAGTACCTATGATACGGTGATACTTTTGGTAAACAACCATTTGACTAACATGTCTGTCTCACCTGCTCTTGTTCCATCTCTGTTCTGTCCTCATTCTCCCCTCTCTCTCCCTCTTTGTACTGACAATCAAGCCAAACACCAACATCATCAAATATACAGTTGAAACCAGATATTTACAAACTCTTCAGATAAAAACACAAACACTTTTTTAATTGTAACATCAAATCAGACTAAATGTTTGGTTTTTTTGGATTGATAAATATAAAAACATATTTGTTAACTTTAAGAGAAACTATCTGTATTTCTTAATTGCAAATGGCACCAAATTGTATTCAAAATTGAGCCACATTTATGGAGCTCCACAATTCTTTTCCTGGTGTTTTGGTTGACATCGCTTGATTTTCCCATTTCAAAGAAACAGGCTCTGTGTTTTGCCTTATATGCATCCACAGGTGTGCCACCAATTTACTCACATGGACTCTACTAACCTATCAGAAACTTCTTAAGCTCAGAATGGAATCGTCTGGAGTTTTCTTATTAATTAACAATAAACTTAGTGTATATGTACTCCTAAATTTGATGAAAGTGATAAAAATAGACAGCTCTCTCTCTTTATTCTGACATTTAACTAATTCAAAAGATATTTCAATATTTATTTATCCAAAACAAAACAAGTTTACTCTAAATTGATGTTGTACAGTAAAAAAATGTTCTTGTGTTTTCCATAAAGTTTCAGTTTCAGTTTTCAGTTTTATTTGTCATATGCAAGTTAGGTTGCATATGACACAGGGTCAACATTGCAATGAAATGTGTTTGACGAGCAGCAGTCACTCAGCAGCATGGTACAGTAGGAGAAAATATAATAAAATATAATATAATAAAATAAAATAAAAAATAGAAAAATAGTAAAGAGCAAAATATTAGAGAGACATGGTAAAAGAGAAAAGATGACTAAATATATATGTATCTATAAATATAAATATATGTACACTAGTGATTAAATAAGAAAATCTTGAAAAGAAATATGACGGGAGGGCAGATGGGATATTGCACAGGAATGAGCAGCAGAAAATTACAGTATTGCACTTTTTAAATATAAATTACAATAACAATAAAGTGAAGTGACCAGTGCAGATTAAACAGAGTACTTGTGAAGCTGCAGGGTAGCTTCTGAGTGCTGTGTTGTGTGTGTTTAAGTGTTGTGGTTGAGGTGTCGTATGGCTTGGTGGTAAAAACTGTTTTTAAGTCTTGTAGTCCGAGCAGACAAACTCCTGTAACGTCTGCCAGATGGTAACAAGGAGAACAGCTGATGTGCTGGGTGGCTGTGGTCCTTGATGATGCTGTGTGCTTTACGGGGGCATCGCTGGAGATAAATGTCCTGAATGGCAGGAAGCCTCGTGCCAGTGATGTGCTCTGCTGCCTTCACCACCCTCTGTAGTGATTTACGGCTGCTGGCAGAGCAGCTTCCGTACCAAACTGTGATGCAGCTCGTCAGCAAGCTCTCAATTGCACACCTGTAAAAATTTGAGGTGATGTTGGCGTTCATGCTAAACTTCCTCAGCCTCCTCAGGAAGTAAAGCCGCTGGCGAGCTTTCCTGATAGCAGTGTCTGTGTGAAGGGTCCAGGAGAAGTCCTCGGTGATGTTGACTCCAAGGAACTTGAAGCTGCTGACCCTTTCGACCTTGACACCGTTGATGTGGATGGGCTGGTGTTCCCTGACTGGTCGTTTCCGGTAGTCCACTATCATTTCTCTAGTTTTGCTGATGTTGAGAGTCAGGTTATTTTCCAGGCACCACTCGTACAGTGCCATCACCTCCTCTCTATAGGCCGTCTCATCATTGCCTGTGATGAGGCCTATGATGGTTGTGTCATCCGCAAACTTGATGATGATGTTGGACTCATGTTTAGCAACACAGTCGTGTGTGAACAGGGAATATAGGAGGGGGCTAAGCACACAACCCTGTGGCGTACCTGTGTTTAGGATGAGTGGTGAGGAGGTGTGCTTACCAACTCTCACCACCTGGGGGCTGTTTGTGAGGAAGTTTAGAATCCATCTGCAGATCGGTGTTCCCAGCCCAAGGTCGACGAGCTTCGTGGCAAGTTTTGAGGGGATGATGGTGTTAAATGCCGAGCTGTAGTCGATGAAGAGCATCCTTGCATATGTATTCCCTTTCTCCAGGTGAGTGAGGGTGGTGTGCGTTGCCAGGGCGATGGCATCCTCTGTGGCTCTGTTTGTCCGATAGGCAAACTGAAGAGGGTCCAGTGTGTCAGGGAGGGAGGAGCAGATGTGACCTTTGACCAGCCGCTCCAGGCACTTCATGATGACGGATGTCAGTGCAACAGGACGGTAGTCATTCAGACAGGAGACCACTGATTTTTTGGGAACGGGAATGATGGTGGATGCTTTGAGGGACGTGGGGACCACTGACTGCCTCAGGGAGAGGTTGAAGATGTTGGTGAACACCTCTGCCAGCTCGTCTGCACACACTCTGAGTAGCCGGCCTGGGATGCCGTCCGGTCCTGGAGCTTTGTGAGGATCGACCTTTTTAAAGGTCCATCTCACAGCTTCTGTTTTCAGAGTTAAAGTTGCAGCCTCACTGTCCTCCTGAGGGTAGAGGATCTGCTCTCTGTTGTCTGCATCAAAACGAGCATAGAAGTTGTTAAGCTCGTCTGCGAGAGATGCAGTGGGCTGAACACTGACTGTGTTGACCTTCTTGTAGTCAGTGATGCAGCGCAGTCCATTCCACAGTCGCCTGGTGTCAAAGCTGTGGTAGCTGGACTCCATTTTGTCCCTGTAGTCCTTTCTGGCCTTTTTTATGGACTTTCGGAGGTCATACCTGGCTGCTTTATAAGCATCAGCATCCTCGGAGTTAAAGGCAGAGGTCCGCACTTTTAGCTTGGCGCGAACGTCTTTATTTACCCAGGGTTTCTGATTTGGATATATGCGGACAGTGGTTTTTGTGATGATATCATCCATGCACTTTCCAATATATCCAATATAAAGTGTATGTAAATATCTGGTTTCAACTGTGAATATACTGCTGTGTATTGAAATTCCTCTTGTTTTGCATAGAAATATACTGAACAACATACAAAGCATAATATATAAAATAACATCTACCAGAGTTTTTTCTTTGAAAGAAGCCCCTTATGTCCATTCTTGTATATCAGTACATTACTGAAACCGATTTATTTAGCCGTGGAGGGTAACAACTGAAAATATGAAATAAACACACATGTGAGCTAAGACTCTCTAAAGAAACAGCATTGTTGTTGTTCGGCTTTTCATTTTGCCATTTGTTGATTCACTCGAAGAGCAAGTAATGTAATATGGGTCAAGTGATCAGTTTGATATCAATCTTTCGTGATACACCGCCATATTTACATTATTTGTACAGTACGAATGATTTGCTTTGGTACCTGGTCAGACTTCAGTTCTCCTCTGTCTGCCTGGCTCCGTTTCTCCAACAGTGCACTCGAGGCAGCAGCTCCCCCCGCCCCCTCGCTCAGTCGCTTAGTGTCTGTGCTCGGATCAAACCAATATTAGGGGGGATTTACGCACAGTCGTAAATTCCCACAGTGTGCACTATGTGCTTCGAATATAGTGTGTAGTTTTTGTTTTATACAGTTGTCAGCCAGGCATCTAACTATGAAAAAATTACACTCCAAAAGACCCCGGGCTTCTGGAAAAACAACTCGGGCTGAAGCCCGGTAAGCCACCCCCCCACTCCGCCACTGGTCCGAAGCTTCATTTAGAACCTAACTGCTTCGGTATCTGATTCAATGGTTTATAAGGAAGTGAATCATTCGCGGGATTTGTGGAGTGTTTTGATGGTGACAGATAGCGAACCACTGATATTTCTACTGAGAGATTTGGAGCCAGCGAGGAATAGATAAGTTTCTATTGTGTGGGAGTATTTTGAGTTGATTTTGGTCAGTCAGGTGGGTTTTCCAGCTTTGTTGTTTGCTTTTGTTTTGTGCGTGTTTATTTTATCTGACAACCGGGAAAACTTAAAATGTCAAAAATCTGCTTTTCATAATATAAATGTCATTAAATAACTTTAGAAAGACTTCTATTTGACTCTTTACATTTAATGTTATAAAAAGATATATTTTATGTTTTAAATAATCTTAAAATGTTAGTCTGCAAAATGTGCAGCAATTTAATTTATTTATTCTCTTTAGCTGATAGTTTCTGGGGCCCAGGCAGACTGTATAACTGCATCTCTACCAGTTTCTGTGCACTCCAGCCTCTTTTGTTCCATGTGAAGGAATTTTTCTTAAGGCAGGAGAAATTATCTCCACGAAAAGGAACAAGTTCGGCCATCGCACGGTGGAACAAATTTTCTCCTTAAATAAAAATGAAAAAGGGCTACCTTAAATGCATCATGTTTTTAATTTGCAAGTTCATAAGCATTTTCCCTTTCCATTTCACAATCAATTCTACCCCCAGGTCAAAAATATGTATAGGAAAATTTCCCTAATGTAATATTATTTATAAAAATACCCGTCTAGCGATTAACTGCATAACTGCAGGACCTCACAGCAGAAGCATAGTCCATAATGTGTTGTACATTATTATACGTATATTATATGTAACGTGGTATTTTTTTAATTATTGTATTTACTAGAGATGGCACGATACCACTTTTTTATGTCCGATACCGATATCATAAATTTGGATATCTGCCGATACCGATATGAATCCGATATAGTGTGTTTTTTAATCAATAAAACTGTTTTTTTAATATCTTGCTGCATTTTGTATAAGTTCATACTCAAGTTTAAATAAACAACAACACTAAAGCTATTCTGTTATACCTGTATGTAAAAAATACACTGCACCCAAAATATTTCATAGTTCAGCAACACTGATCAATCTAATAAACTTAAACCTACCTACTCCATCCTCCCTATTCTGGTATTTTAAAGAGTACTTAGCAGAAATATTAAGCAACCTAACTAATAGGGTTGCAAACTCCCAGCAAAAAAAATAGGGAGCCACCCCCCACCTCATGATGCTTAATCGATGTAATCAACTTTAATTTGATGCAGTGTGAAAAAAAATGCACAGAAATAAATTATATTTCAAGAATAATTAAATAGATTCAACATCTTTCTTCAACAGAATTGCAGACTGCACAGATGGTACCTTCCCAAAGGAAAAAGTACTAGCTTACTAGGGTATATTAGACTTAACAGTTACTATATACAGTAATGGACTTCTATACATTTGACATCAGATTAAAACTTTGGGTGTAAGATTCAGATAATTATTTGTTAAAAGCTAGGCATTTTAAATGAGAATAAGAAAGAAAAGTATGTCTTTGTTCCCCCTTTTCCCTGTTCATGCCCTATCGGCCCCCCTGGCTAAACTTTGCTAGATCCGCCCCTGCACAGTTACCAGCCGTCAGCTACGTAGAAAAGGATCCTGGTCTAGAAAGTAATATTAAATAAATTCTAACAACAGTTTATCAAGCTTAAACGTGCTGCTGTTGTTCAGCCGCTGGTTTCCTCTTTCTGGTGCAAAGTGGGCCAAAAACAAAGAAGAGAGACGGACTCGCGACAGAAAAGCCGATCAGCTGATCATTGATCAGTTTCACGATTGAAGTAGCAGCAGGAGAGGGAGAGAGAGGCAGTTGCTCCATATATCGGTTGTTAAGCTTAACGTGGGAATGCTTTACAAACATTCAGAGATGAACTTACACACTTGCTTTACTTCTCTCTGGGATAACTTCCTCGGAGATGAAATGCTGGATTGCTAGCGAGGCTACAAATACACACAGCCGCTCTATCACGTAATGCATACTGCTCCGACGTGCTACGGTTATGAGCCGAGTTACGCCGTGTCACAAGTTTTGTGAGGTGCTTTTTTGATATTTAATGGATTGGATTACATTTTTTATTTCTCTCCGATATCCGATCCAGTAATTTACGTCAGTATCGGACCGATACCGATACCTAATATCGGATCGGTCCATCTCTAGTATTTACCAACATCAAGAAGTCACAAGCAAAGAAAGACCACGCCATGGTGCATGTTAAAACAAGGAAAATTTACTGGTCAAAATTATTTATTAAAGAAATAAACAACATTTTTGTCACCCCAAAAAATACATGTTTAAAACAACACAACGGTGGCCCAATATCAGACAGAATTCCACTCTGTAGAGTGGGCAATCATAATGAAGCAGTTGGTTTTATTTTGTGGATTCAAGCTGCTCTTCATATTTTTGGCCACCAGATGTCACCAGAGAGGACTGTGTTGAAAAGCTTCGAGTAATGAACCGTTTTTCAATACAAGCTTCAATGCTTCAGAAAGCTTCATTTGGCCATCACTAGTGTGAAGCTTTAACTCTGCTGATCCTCTTTGAATCATGGATCAACTGAAATGTTTAAAATGTTGTTCACACGTGTTGGACTGACTGAAGCTTCCTGTCACAGTGAATCAGTGTGTGTCAGTGAATGCATCGTGTGTGCTTCACGGCTCCATCTAGTGGACTGATAGTAGAGCAGCTGATGGCAGCTTCCTCTGCCTCACACTGCTGTCTGACTGCATTCAGTTGACACTGAGATGAAGCAGGAAAGAAGCAGCTGATATTTGGACAGCACACATGATGGAAAGGAGGATTTCAGTTGATGTGCACATGAATGATTTGTGTTTCCTCTGCAGGTGAAGGTAGAAAGTGTGTGTGAGCTGATGTGAATTGAGCAGCATGGATCAGTGTGAGGACAGAGAGGAGGGAGTCCCTCCCTCTAAAAGCACTCTGTGTGGGGAACATGAGAGCCAGACCAAAGCTCAGAGGTGAGATGACCATCTCTAACTGTCCATGACTCTTCTCCATGTCACAGCTCAGCACTCACATCACTGCTCCATCATTATTCACAGGAACCAACGAGGAAGAAAACGCAAACATGAACCTGAACCTGGACCCAGCTGTGTGTCCTTACAGAGTGACGGGTCTAAAGGTTTCCTCATTGATTTTAAAGTCTCTGCTGCAGAGAGGTGAGCTGTTAGTAACATGAACTCTCTGATTTAAATGATTTTGATGTTTCCTAGTTTCTAAAATGCATCTCTGTAGGAGAGCAGTGTCTCAAAGGACACACAGGCTCAGCTGTAACTGTTATTTTATCTGGACAGAATTGGCTGTTTGTAACTATTTATTTTAATCAGAGGTGTAAATTTAGACCTCACACATCTGGATCCTAAACTATGATACAAACAGCTGCTAGCAGTGGGTAGTTTGACGTTTGTTTTCCTGTAAAAAGCTGTACTGTAATCTAAGAGGACTGTTACTGACAGGAAACAGCTGCATTATCTGCAGTCTGTGTGATCACAACTGCTTCAATCACTTTATCATGTTTGTGTCTGCAGAGGTCAGAGGTCACAGTCTGCAGGGTCCAGCTTTCCGTCTGTGAGGAGTGACCGGTCCAAAGGTCACACTCCAAACTTCAGTGCTGAACCTGGACCAACGAGGTCAGAGAGCTGTGATGACTCCTTTACATGTTTGTGTTTCCTGGATAAATCTGACCTGAAACATCCTCAGATTGTTACAAAGATTCATTAAAAAGAAAACAATGAAAGAGAAAAGATCCAAATGTTAGACTTGGTCATTTGCTGTTTGAGGACAGTGATGCTCATATCTGTGGGGAAAGTGTGACCTGAGTGGGTTCATGTTTGTCTTTAAAGAACAAAGGTGCTCTGATTCTCTTTGACAATGTGATTGGTCACTTGCAATGTTGAACCTGGAACAACATTTACTATGTTGATCTGGGAACAACACCAACACGACGATATCAGATCATCCACACCGACTCATATCACACCACAAGGCTTCCACAATATACTTTTTTATTTTCAGATTAATGAAATCTTAAACTTTGTTCTGACCTTCTGTAACATCTTCCATCAACGCTGAAAGGGAGTCCATAAAAACAGACTGAAAATTACTGATATTTTCACAATCTGAGAGTTTAAAACTTGACAAACTTAATTCAGATGAAGTTATTTGAGCAGAAACTTTTGGATCTGATGCTGATCTAATCCTTCATGGTTCCTCCACAGAGTGGACCAGCAGAGCTCAGAGGTTCCCAGTGGTCAGTCTGCCCAGCAGCATCAAACACACCTGGACTCCATATTTATGGTCTGTACATGTACAATAAGTACTTTTACATCTATTCTGTTCACAGTCATCTCCATGCTGCTCTTTGTAGACCAGTGGATTGTCAGTGTGTCCAACATGGATCTGATGTTTGGCTCCGTGATTTCAGTCTGATTGGTTCATTCATAAATATTCTGTTCCAGCTGCTGGAGGACAACATCATCACTTTTGTGAAGAACGAGCTGAAGAAGATCCAGAAGGTTCTGAGTCCAGATTACCCAGAATGCTTAGCGACTCAGAGGAGCAGCAGCAGAGAGGCATTTGTGAAGATCACAGTGGACTTCCTGAGGAGAATGAAGCAGGAGGAGCTGGCTGACCGTCTGCAGAGCAGTAAGAGGATTTATCTAAAGATTTAAGCTGCTGGATAAATGAGACATTTACTGATGTCTTATGAGATGAAGCAACATGTTTTAAAGATTCATTCTTTTTGGATTTAAGTGTTTGTTTCCACTTTCAAATGATATTCTACATATTTCTTCTCATTCAGAACTTCCAGCTGCAGTTTGTCATCGTAACCTTAAATCTGCCCTGAAGAAGAAGTTCCAGTGTGTGTTTGAGGGGATCACTAAAGCAGGAAACCCAACCCTTCTGAATGAGATCTACACAGAGCTCTACATCACAGAGGGAGGGACTGCAGAGGTCAATGATGAACATGAGGTCAGACAGATTGAAACAGCATCCAGGAAACCAGACAGACCAGAAACAACCATCAGACAAGAAGACATCTTTAAAGCCTCACCTGGAAGAGATGAACCAATCAGAACAGTGCTGACAAAGGGAGTGGCTGGCATTGGGAAAACAGTCTTAACACAGAAATACACCCTGGACTGGGCTGAAGACAAAGCCAACCAGGACATCCAGTTCATATTTCCATTCACTTTCAGAGAGCTGAATGTGCTGAAAGAGGAAACGTTCAGTTTGGTGGAACTTGTTCATCACTTCTTTACTGAAACCAAAGAAGCAGGAATCTGCAGCTTTGAAGACTTCCAGGTTGTGTTCATCTTTGATGGTCTGGATGAGTGTCGACTTCCTCTGGACTTCCACAAAACTACAATCCTAACTGACCCTAGAAAGTCCACCTCAGTGGATGTGCTGCTGATAAACCTCATCAGGGGGAAACTGCTTCCCTCTGCTCACCTCTGGATAACCACACGACCTGCAGCAGCCAATCAGATCCCCCCTGACTGTGTTGGCATGGTGACAGAGATCAGAGGGTTCACTGACCCACAGAAGGAGGAGTACTTCAGGAAGAGATTCAGAGATGAGGGGCAGGCCAGCAGGATCATCTCCCACATCAAGACATCACGAAGCCTCCACATCATGTGCCACATCCCAGTCTTCTGCTGGATCACTGCTACAGTTCTGGAGGATGTGCTGGAAACCAGAGAGGGAGGACAGCTGCCCAAGACCCTGACTGAGATGTACATCCACTTCCTGGTGGTTCAGGCTAAAGTGAAGAAGGTCAAGTATGATGGAGGAGCTGAGACAGATCCACACTGGAGTCCAGAGAGCAGGAAGATGATGGAGTCTCTGGGAAAACTGGCTTTTGATCAGCTGCAGAAAGGAAACCTGATCTTCTATGAATCAGACCTGACAGAGTGTGGCATCGATATCAGAGCAGCCTCAGTGTACTCAGGAGTGTTCACACAGATCTTTAAAGAGGAGAGAGGACTGTACCAGGACAAGGTGTTCTGCTTCATCCATCTGAGTGTTCAGGAGTTTCTGGCTGCTCTTCATGTCCATCTGACTTTCATCAACTCTGGACTCAATCTGCTCGAAGAACAACAAACAACCTCTATATGGTCTAAACTATTCAACAAACCAAACCTACAATCTCTCCACCAGAGTGCTGTGAACAAGGCTTTACAGAGTCCAAATGGACACCTGGACTTGTTCCTCCGCTTCCTCCTGGGTCTTTCACTGCAGACCAATCAGACTCTCCTACGAGGTCTGCTGACACAGACAGGAAGTAGCTCACAGACCAATCAGGAAACAGTCCAGTACATCAAGAAGAAGCTCAGTGAGAATCTGTCTGCAGAGAAAAGCATCAATCTGTTCCACTGTCTGATTGAACTGAATGATCGTTCTCTAGTGGAGGAGATCCAACAGTCCCTGAGATCAGGAAGTCTCTCCACAGATAAACTGTCTCCTGCTCAGTGGTCAGCTCTGGTCTTCATCTTACTGTCATCAGAAAAAGATCTGGATGTGTTTGACCTGAAGAAATACTCTGCTTCAGAGGAGGCTCTTCTGAGGCTGCTGCCAGTGGTCAAAGCCTCCAACAAAGCTCTGTAAGTACATTTGTACTCATGGCTTTATTATGTTTCTACATAGTTTTACAGTTTGTTTTCATGTTTTCTGAGGACAGTTTTGTTTTAATTAAGCTATTTTGTTAACCATTAATTGTATTGCATGCTGGCTTAAAAAAAACATTTCATTTGACTGATTTTAATTTTTTTTTCAGACTGAGTGACTGTAACCTCTCAGAGAAAAGCTGTGATGCTCTTTCCTCAGTTCTCAACTCCCAGTCCTCTTGTCTGAAAGAGATGGACCTAAGTAACAATGACCTTCAGGATTCAGGAGTGAAGTATCTGTCTGCTGCACTGCAGAGTCCACATTGTACACTGGAAACTCTCAGGTCAGGATCCATTTTTTAAAAAATGTATTGATAGCAATGTTGAATATTATTACACAGGAAAAAAAACAACTACACGTAAAATAATTACAGCGTGACGCCTCTGCCTTTCTAAATGGAGGGACAGTAACTGCATGTGTAAAACCTGAAGATAGTCAGATTAACAGTATTTTGTCTCTATCTGCCATTCTGCAATTCATCTCATGTAAACAATAACGTGGCGCACAGTGTGACGTGAAAAAAGGCACATACCTTTGACTTGGCGTGACGAACTCTGTATTCCTCGCCCACACGTAAACGCAAAACAGGAGCTTTAAAAAAATCTCAGTTTTCGGTGATTCGAAACGCCGTTTACGTGTGGATGAACATTTTTCTTGTAAAACAAAAGGGGGCCCAGCAAAAAAAGTTTGGAAACCACTGGCTTAGGAGATTCTTCATTACGCTCTGAAGATTTTTTTACAGTCACATATTTTGTTTAATTGGGGTTGATAGTGAGGACAGCCAGGCGGTCAGAGATGGGTTGGAAGGCCAGAACGATATTCAAAGCCCGAGTCTCAACCATAAAACCAGCTTCTCATTTCTAAATTCTCAACCTCTCATTTCTCACTCCCAGAGTAGAAAAGAGTCAGTCTCCCATTAATGGTAGGTTTGTTCAGAATTATAGTGCCAGGTACACAACTAGATCATTCAGATTTTGCTACAATCCAAATATTGAATTTGAGGAGTTTGTGAGGACTGATCACGTTGAGCTCTTTTTCCACATTGATTGGTTCGGATATTTATTGTGGCCACTTTTATCTGCATTTTTGGTGTAAAGTTTCAGTCTATGGCCAGTAATTCTCTTACCAACACTGTGGGGTTCCCAGTGCTGACACTTAGCTCCTCCAGATGTGGTAGATTGATCAGATGACCTTGATGTAATATCCATATGGTTTCTTGCCAAGTTTCCCCAGTTTCCTGGTTCTGTTTACTTCAGTGGGGTGGACACTTTCCTCGTTTCATGTACGGGAAGAAAACCGTGCCCAAATTACATGGTATGGTGTAGGGGTGGGCGATATAAATGATATACGATAGAAACGATATAAATTTGGCCAACGATAGAGCGGTATAGTCAAAATCTCTATCGCGATAGCGCATGTTGATGATGTCATCAAGCTGCGCCTGTTTTGGTCGAGAGCATCGCAGCGGCTACAACCATTATCATCTGCAAATTATGGCGGGCGACAGTCATAGCAAAGAGATGAAGCACTTTTGAAATATGGGGAAAGCCAAACACTGCGCTTCCTCCACTTCCCTACCATTGATTCATTAATGTTGAATTCTCTCGCAGCTGTTCTATTCCCATATTGTTGCAGTATATTAATGACTAACCTCCTATTGTGGATGAATAATCTCAGTTGTTCTCCTGACTGAAGTTTGGCCCGTGTATAGCATCCTGTTATGCGATTGCATTTGTCCATACAGAATCCCTCACGTTAACATAAGAATCTGTAGCAAGATCTGAAAACTGCTCTTCACAAACGCTGTCCATCTAATCTGACTGAGCTGGAGCTGTTTTGCAAAGAAGAATGGGCAAGAATTTCAGTCTCTAGATGTGCAAAGCTGGTAGAGACATACCCTAAAAGACTGGCAGCTGTAATTGCAGCAAAAGGTGGTTTTACAAAGTATTGACTTAGGGGGCTGAATAATTACGCACACCCCACTTTTCAGTTATTTATTTGTAAAAAATGTTTGGAATCATGTATGATTTTTGTTCCACTTCTCACGTGTACACCACTTTGTATTGGTCTTTCACGTGGAATTCCAATAAAATTGATTCATGTTTGTGGCTGTAATGTGACAAAATGTGGAAAAGTTCAAGGGGGCCGAATACTTTTGCAAGCCACTGTAAGTATTTATTAAAGTTAGTCATTTTAAATGAAATAACAAAAAAAAAGTATTTCTTTGTGCCCCCCTCTCCCTGTTAATGCCCTACCTGGCCCCCTAGCAAAACTTTGCTAGATCCGCCCCTGCACAGTTACCAGCTGTCAGCTACTTAGAAAAGGATCCTGGTGTTATTTGTCTCTCAGAAACAGTTCATAACTTCCCTTCAACTCATTCACATAAAAGGTAATCCTGTTTGTCCATTACTGTTCAGCTGATGATTCAGTAAGGACATCTCCTGGATTCATTTTCGTGTTTCCCTCTCACCACATATCCAAACGGTGGGCAATAAACAAACAAGTAAGACGGGACTTGCGACAGAAAAGCCAACCAGCTGATCATTGATCAGTTTCATGATTGAAGTTGCAACAGGGGAGGGAGGGGGAGATAATGAGAGAAGAAGAGGCAACTGTGCGGCAAGGACAGAATAACTCCAGCTTTGGGTCTATTTTCTAATTCTAGCTGAAGTACGGGACAAATCGCTTCCTTTTCGCCTCAGTATGGAACTCCGATGGCCAGTCCAGCTGTGGCTCAATATATCAGTTGTTAAGCGTAATGCGGAAATATTATGCAAACATTCAGGGATGAACTTAAACACTTGCTTTACTTCTCGGGAATAGTTTTCTCCGAGATGAAATGCCGCGGTTAGGAAGCATAGCGAGGCTCAAAATGCTCCACCAGACCACCGACAGGTCTCGCAGACAACAGCCGCTCTATCACGTGACACATACTGCTCCGAGGCGCTGAGCTGGGTTACGCCAAGTAGCGCGTTTTGTGAGGTGATTTTGTGATACTTCGGATCGGATCACATTTTATATTTCTGTCCGATATCCGATCCAGTAATTTAGGTCAGTATCGGACCGATACCGATATGTAATATCGGATCGGTCCATCTCTAGTTATTACCATCACTGCTGTAGGAGCTACATTTAGTCACAGCTACAATAACCAGCTGTGCATGCACCCCAAGCAGCAGCTTCAAGCTCACCTCAAAGAAGTTTAACAGGAAGGACGACTCAGACATCACACGTCCAGCTTTCCGTGACCGTGTCCACAGCAGAGTGTGACTGAGGCTTAATGCTAACAAGCACACTTGAAGCTAATACCACCACAAGCAGCTGCTCAGTGGATTTGGAGGAGAAATGTCTCCAGCTTCTCACAGGCAGTATGCAGAATGTGGATCTTCACAAGGACTGTGGAGAGCTAGTCCCAGACTCTAAATCCACATTTGGCTGCACAAAACTTCTCACTCATTCCCGTCACAAGTGTCTTCTAAGTGAAGCTACCAGGTTCAGGTCCAGCTTGTTTATCTGGAGCTGCAGTAGATGAGTGATCCATCCTCACGTGCACATTTTCCAAAACAACACAGACACCAGATATGCAAACACAGCATCATACAACACAACAAGAGAACCAAAGAATTCTCTCTGCATTTCTGTGGCTGATGCTGCTGGAACGAAGCTGTTTGAAACCTTGTTGTTCTGCACTTTAGGACCAGGAGAGGAAACTGAAGCTCTGTGCAGAGGGTTCAATGGAAGCAGCCAAGCGCTTTAAGTGTCTGCTGTAAAGGGATGCTGGTTCAGCTGTGGCTCAGCACAGTTTCACACTGTGACTCAATAAAAGCCGCAGGAAATAAAAGCATGATGCTTTCATCAGTGTGGAAATAAGAAAGTTTCCTGTAACGTGACAGACGCTGGAGCTCTTTCACTCACAGCTTCACAGTTTCAGCTTCAAACTTCAGCTTTCTTGTGTTGCTTTAGTGTAGAGCCTTAAACACAGTCCCACTGTTGGCCTCCTGAACTGGGAGTTTGTTTTATTTTGGACTCTGATGTTTCTTGGTCTGTTTTTTTTTCACACAATAAAACTTGACCATTTTTCATGTTTTTATGATAAATGTGTGACTTTAATATGAAACATTCAGAGTTTTTTCTCTTGTTGTGTTTGTTTGAAGCTGCTTCCTGTTGGCTTCAGCTGTTTGGAGTTTCCATTTTCTAAACTTCTACATTCTGAACCTTCTTCAGCTCTGAACAGATGATGAAACACTGAATGATTTCAAGCACACACTTTGTCTAATAAACTTACATCTTTCATTCTTTATACAGATTGGTGGGCTGTGGTTTGTCAGAGATCAGCTGTGATTATCTGGCAGCAGCGCTCAAGTCCAACCCCTCGTATCCCAGAGTACTGGACCTGAGTGTAGACTGCAACAACCTGCAGGATTCAGGAGTGAAGCAGCTGTGTGTTTTTCTGGAGAATCCACGATTTCGATTTGAAACTCTGAGGTCAGTCACTATGTTTTAGTTGTGCTGAGATGAATGTGATGTGAAAGTTGTGCTGACATTGTGGATCGGTAGGCCCACACACCTCTATACAGGAAGTCTTGTTCTGCTCTTTTGTAGAACGTTTGATCCCTGATCCTCACTCACTGTCTCTGTACTGTTTCGCTAGCTTAGCTTAGCTCGTAGCCGACTCGTTAGCACCATGGCTTCTTCACCTGTCCCTCCTGCACTTTCCTGCTCATTGTGTCAGATGTTTAGTTACTCCTCGGCCTCTTTTAGCAGTAATGATATCTGTAATAAATGTAGCATACTTGCAGCTCTGGAGGCCAGGATTAGTGAATTGGAGACTCGGCTTCGCACCCTTCATTCACCCGTAGCTAGCCAGGCAACTGTAGCTGGTGCAGCCGAAGATAGCGTAGGCCCCGCTAGCTGTTCCCCGGCAGACCCAGGCGGCTGGGTGACGGTGAGGAGGAAGCATAGTCCTAAACAGAAGCC